>PVIA01013026.1:0-34455 GCA_004024845.1 Tonatia bakeri | reverse complement strand
CCCTCTTATGAACATCTTACATGAGTAAGCCCAATGGATCCATCTTGGAAATGGATATCTAGTCTTTACTGAGCCTTCACATGATGAGGGCTACCCCAGCCTACAGTTTGCAACCTCTTCACTCACATGCCTGTTGCCTGGGCTGGGATGGCTGGAAGTGCTAGAAGCTGAGAAGCTGATTGAGCATCTCTCTCTCTCCCCCCCCTCCTCCTTCTTTCCCCCCTCTCCCCCCCGCTACCTTTTATGTGGCTAGTTTTTTCTTCTTTACAGCCTAGAATTCTTAGGGAAATCAAACTTATGTTGCCACTGAATTGTTCTATTCATCCTAAGACAAGTCTTCTATGAGGCTTAAGAAAAACTTGCAAGTCTTCTTATGATCTAACCTCATAAGCCCCACTATATCCACTGGGAAAGCAAGTTACTAAGGCAAGTACAAACTCAACGGAAGGGTAAAAACAGACTCCACCTCAATGGGCATAATGTGTACAGGAAAGGCAGTAATGGTGGCTGTCTTGGAGGCAGGCTGACCCAGATCACCTTCAAGCTTCAACAATGCAGGGCCCTCCCTCATACAAAATGCACTTACCCTCTCCCAAGGTCAACATAATTTTATCCCATTACAGAAACAGCTCAAAATTCAGGATTTTATCTGAGCAAGGTTCAGGTACAAATAAGCCTCCTTTGGAACAACTCCTTGAGCACATTTTCTTTTGACCTAAAGACATATGAACTAAACAGTTATCTGCCCACCCACCCACCCAAAACATATACTGGTGGGACAGACACTGAACAAGTACAATATACACTACTGTTTCAAAAGAGGTGAAATAAGTGGTAGATAAGAGTCACTGTTTCACAGCAATCTTGAAATTCCATTGGGCACATGTTGCTAGTTCCTTGGTTGGGACTCAGTCCTACTCCTCAGAAAATAATTCTTCATTCTTTCCTCTGAGCTCCTGGTTTCAACCTCTGAATTTTCTTTTCATTTCCATTAGAAATGGCCCTTGTTTTAAACTAAACAGACTTCTCACTTTCTTAGTGCTCATGGAAGATTGGGAGTTTAAAGGGTTTTTGTTTCTATACTGTTTCTGTTCCTTTGAGTCCAAGTTGACATAATTCCTTTAAAAAATCTGTAGCCCTCCTATATATCAAATTAAAATCCACTCACTTACAGAAAAGCCATAGTAATTTTTTTTCTAAGGCAGCCCCTTTTCCTTTTATCCATTGTTCTCACAGTCAAATGCTGTGGCATAGTGCTGTTAAGGTTATTAGATAACCTTTACCTAGTTTGAAGGGCCCATGAGATATTCTTTCCGATTCTTTCTTAGCAAATAAAGTGTGAGAGGCACAGAATTAATATTCTTATAAGTCCCACAGGACATTCCCTTACATCTTTCTGAGGTCTCAACAAAAGGCCTTAAAGCTTTGAAGTCTTTACTCTAAAATCATAATTTACTCATAATGCTCTTTATTATCTCTCTTCCTCAAGAGCATTTCTAGTTTGAGTAGTGTTCGCTGGGAGATATTGGGGGTAACATTTTTTTAACCTATTAAGCCACAGTTCATTTATAATTCTCGATTTGCCTGAAACTAATAGTTCCTTCTTTTGTTTATTTTCAATCCTATTTTATAACAAGCAGCTCAAAAAAAAAAAGCCAGTTGCCACCTTTTACTTTTTGCCTGCAGATCTCTCTGGCCAGATTCATGAATTTACTTCATGGTCTCTCTTTTTTCCACGTTATCACACGTGACACTGTCATCAAAATTTCCATCACAGGTATAGCAAGTGTTCCTTCTGTTCTAATCTCCAGCAACATTTTCTCCCCTATCTTTCAAGTACTCACCAACAGTCTCTTTGAGGCGTTTTCAGATTTCACTAACAAAATCCTTGTGGATATTCCAATTTCCACTCACCGCCCAGTCCAACAGCAAATGCCATATGCTTTAAGTTTATGTTATAGCAGCACCCCACTTTGAAGTACAAAATTCTGTTCCAGTTATCAACTTCTTCTTTAAAAATATCTCAAAACTTACCCAACTCACTAGAATACTATAGAAATTAAGACAGTGTGTTATTGGTAAAAGAACACACAAGTAGATTAATGGAACAGAATAGAGAGCCCAGAATAGACCCATGCAAATATAGTCAATTAACCTTTGACAAAGGAGCAAGGGCAATACAATAGAACAAAAAACAGTCTTCCAATAAATGGTGCTGGAATAACTAGATATCTACATGCAAAAAAAAAATGAATCTAGACATAGATCATACATCCTTCACAAAATAATTCAAAATGAATTACAGCCATAAATGGAAAACAAAAAAACTATAAAACTCCTAGAAGATAATGTAGGAGAAAATCTAGATGGTCTTGAATATATCTGACTTTTTAGATACAACACCAAAGTCAAAATCTTAAAAAAAACAGTTGGTAAACTGAACTTCATTAAAATTAAAAGTTTCTGTACTGCAAAAGACAATGTCAAGAAAAAATAAAATCCTAGAAGAAAACAGAGGCAGTAAAATCTGTGACATTTCTCTAAGCAGTATTTTTCTGATGCATCTCTTTGAGCAAGAGAAACAGAATAAACAAATGGGACTAAACTACATCAAACTAAAAAGGCTTTGAACAGCAAATAAAACTGTAAATAAAATGAAAAGACAACCTACTACAGGGGGGAACATATTCACTAATGATATATCCAATAAGGGGTCAATATCCAAAATATATAAAGAACTCAAAATACTCAACACCAAAAAAAAAATCCAATTAAAAATGTGCAGAGGATCTGAATAGACACTTCTCCAAGGAAGACATACAAATGACCAATACACATAAGAAAATATCAACATCACCGACTGTCAGAGAAATGTAAATTAAAACCACAGTAAGATATCATCTCATACCTGCCAGAATGGCTATTAACAATAAATCCACAAATGACAAGTGTGTACAAGGATGTGGAGGAAAGGGAACCCTTGTGCATATTGGTGGGAATGTAGGTTGGTGTAGTCAATGTGGAAAATAGTATGTAGATTCCTCAAAAAAATTAAAAATGGAACTTCCTCATTACCCAGCAATTCTACTTCTGGGTATTTATCCAAAGAAACCCAAAACACTAATTCAAAAGAATATATACATCCATATGTTCATTTTAGCATTATTTACAATAGCCAAGATATGGAAGCAATTCAATTGCCCATCAGTAAACTAAATGGATAAAAAAGCAGTGATACATACATATGATGGAATATTACTCAGCCATAAAAACATAAAATCTTACCATTTGCAACAGCATGGATGAATGTAGAGGGCATTATGCTTGCTGAAATAAGTCAGAGAAAGAAAAATACCATAAAATTTTACTTAAAATGTAGAATCTAAAGAACAAAATAAACACACACAATTAAACCAGACTCAGACACAGACACAGAGAACAAACTGGTGGTTGCCAGATGGGAATGGGTCTGGGGGCCTGGGTAAAAGAGGTGAAGGGATTAAGAAGTAAAAATTGGGCCCTGGCTGGTGTGGCTTGGTTAGGCTTCCTCCCACAACCCAAAAGTTTGCAGGTTCAATTCCCAGTTAGAACACATGCCTAGGTTGCTGGTTTGGTTCCAGTTGGAGCACGTTAGAAAGGCAACCAATCAACTTTTCTCTCTCACACTGATGTTCCTCTCCCCCTCTTTTTTCCTCTCATCCTCTCTATCTAAAGTTAGTAAGCATGTCTTTGGGTGAGGATTTAAAAAAAAGTACAAATTGATAATTACAAAATAGTTACAGGGATGTAAAGTACAGCATAGGGCAGGGGTCCCCAACCTCTGGGCCACAGAGAGGTACCAGTCTGGGCCTGTTAGGAACCAGGTTGCACAGCAGGAGGTGAACTTGAAAGTAATGCACTTGAATCATCCCAAAACCACCCCTACCCCGTCCATGGAAAAATTGTCTTCCACAAAACCAGTCTCTGGTGCCAAAAAGGTTGGGGGACTTTCTGAGTCTAAGAACCCTGAAACCCCAGTCCAAAAGAACCTATGCAGTCCACTGTTCATAGCAGCACAATTTACAATAGCCAAGTGCTAGAAGCAACCTAGGTGCCCATCAGTAAATGAATGGATCAAAAAACTATGGTACATTTACACAATGGGATTCTATGCAGCAGAGAGAAAGAAGGAGCTCCTACCTTTTGCAACTGCATGGATGGAACTGGAAAGCGTTATGCTAAGTAAAATAAGCAAGATGGTGAGGAACAAATACCATATGATCTCACCTTTAATGGGAACCTAATCAACAAAACAAACAAACAAGCAAAATATAACCAAAGACACTGAAATTGAGAATAGGCTGACTGACCATAGGGGAGAGAGGAGGGAATTTCAGGGGAAAGGGGAAGGGTTTACAGGAACAAGTATAAAGGACACATGGATAATAACAAGGTGGGGTGGAAATGGGACAGAGATGGGGAGGGCTTGGGGGCAGGTTAGGATGGGGGTGAAAGACAGAAAACTGTACTTGAACAATTAAAATAAAATTTAAAAAAAGGTTGGGGATCACTGGCACAGGGGATATAGTTAATAATAATATTGTGATAACTATGTATGGTGTCAAGTGAGTAATGGAAATATCAGAGGGAACACTTTGTAAAGTGTATGATTGTCTATCCACTATGTGGATATTCTATGCTGTACACCTGAACAAATACAAATCATATTGGAAAAAAAGGGCAATGTCAGGAGAATGAGAACACAAGCCAAAATGTCAGGAAAAATGATCACAAAAGACACATCTAATAAAGTACTGTTTTAATATACAAAAAACTCTTAAAATTCAACAGTAAAAATAACAACCTGATTTTAAACTATGCCAAAGAACTTTGATGCCCCACTAAAGATATACAAATGACAAATAAGCATATGAAAACATATTCCACATGGTATATCATTGGAGAAATAAAAGTTTTCTTAAAATAACTATAAGCGTTGGCTGTGTAGCTCATTTGGTTAGATCATCCCTATATGACAGGGTTATGGGTTCAATCCCTGGTCAGGGCACATACAAGAAGCAACCAATGAGTGCATAAGTAAATGGAACAACAAATCAAAAAATCAGATATGTCTCTCTCTCTCTCAAAATTAATAAATAAAGTGATTTTTTAAAAAACTATGAGACACCACCACATGTCTATTAAAGTTGCCAAACCGGAACACTGACAACCCCAAAGGCCAAGAAGGTGTAGAGCAACAGGAACTCTCATACAGTGCTGTTGGAAGTGTAAAATTGTACAGCCACTTTGGAAGACTGGACCACTCTGGCTGGGAATGTTAATAATGATGGAGAGCAGGAGTGGAGGCAGGCAGGAGTATGAGAAATATCCATTCCCCTCATTTTGGCTGTGAACTTCAAAATGGTTTAAAAAATAGCCTTATAAAAAACTATCCCAAAACTTAGTAAGTAAAAACAACCATTTTTTTTGCTCATGGTTCTCAGAATTGATGAGTTCATTTTATTAGCTCTCATGCAGTGAATCTTTCACATGGCTGTAGTCAGATGGCAACTGAAACCAGAGTCATCCAAAGCCTTCTTCATTCTTGTGCTTGGCATGAGAAACTGGAACAGGGGTTTGCTGGGCATCCCTCTCCCTCCATGTAGCTTTTCCATGTGGCTGCATTGGGCTTTCTCTGATCATGGCCTCCTCAGTGTAGCTGAACTTCTTAAATGGTGGCTGGCTCTCTCAGAGTGATTGTTCCAGGAGCTGCAGACAAAGCACACCAGAGGCTTGCCTACTTCCGCAGTACTGGCAGACTCAATGTCTCTGCATTTTTTTACAATGTTTTTAGTTCAAAACAAAGAAAAAACATAATGGGTCATTTATTGACTAGTTACAAAAAAACTGACAAGTTTTTACTGTGTAGTCCTTTAGTAGCTACTCGAATATTTAAATTGTGGTCTAAATACCAGCACCACCTGCATTACCTGGAAATTTATTAGAAATGCTAATCTCAATCCACACCCAAACCTGCAGGATCCATAGACTCAGCATTTCAATAAAGCCTACAAGTAATTTGCATACTAGTTCCATTAAAGCTTGAGAAGCACTCATTTGTGATTTTCCTCAAATTGTAAAAGAGGACTGAACCATGAAATGTTCAAAACCATTGAGGTCATTTTTTTTCAATATGTGATTTTAGGATAGCTTACACAGTAGTCCTTGTTCTTTTGTTTGTTATTGTCTCTACACTCTTTTAAAGACAAGGTCATGTCAGGGTCAATTGTACACAATTAGTCCATAAAGTAAGAGCACAGTAAATTACATCCTGGTTCAACCCACAAATGACTTATTGCTGATCGATACAACCACTATGTATAATTGCTCAACAATCAACTACAATTGGTCTACATAGCATTTACTTCAAAAGATACAAAAGTTTCTTAATAAAGAAAACACTACATGGGTTGTGTTAATATTAAAAAATAAAAAGAGAGAAAGGTCTAAAGAGAAGGAGAGTAGGGGGAGATGAGAGAAAATAAGAGGGTGGAAGAGACACATGGTGTTTTACTTTTTTGAACTTCAGACTCTCAATCCCAATACCTAATAGGACTTTCAGTTCATATGAACTTTGGTTCATTGACCTCCACCAAAGCATCTCCCATCATTCCTATGGCTACTTTCAATAAATGAAGATGGGGCTGGCTCAGAGATGAATAACAGAAACAAGAAAGAACTTCTGTGAAAAGGGATAAATTACCAGAAAAGTTTTCTTAATAAGTTTCTAGATGAATTTCAGTAGATATGTTGCTCTATAATGATAACAATAAGAATCATTTTCTGCCTTTTTAGAAATTAATTTTAAAACTCACAATACTTGGATGTATGTTTTTAAACTCCTATAAAATTTTTATCTGGCACCACTTGAAACCTTTCTTCGAATTTTATATATTTGCAGAAAGCAAGAAACATTTACTCTTCCAGATCACATTCTGTACCCAGTCACTCATTCAGCGTCCCCTCATTTATTATTACTTTCTGTGTCTCCACCATTTTTATTACACCCACAGACATTAGTCCTAGACTGGCAGTGCAGGATCCTTGGAATTTAGTTGGAACCTAACCCCAGCCTTTCAGAGCTTGTAACCAAGCAGAAATACAAGATGGACCACAAATGATACTCAATTAATGAACATCTTTAACAGCCAAATATGTAGCTAATACAATACTGTGAATTAAAAAAAAAAACACCTTACTTTCATAATGAACTCTGTGAAACATTAATGTTAAGCTTTTCATCTTAGGGTTGTTTATCTCTGACCACCAACATAGTAAACATGAATTCTTAAATCAAATATGCCTTTATATGAGGCCATATAAAACATTTAAGATTATTCACTACAATCAGTGTTTTAATAAGAATAATGTGTTTGAATCTTCTGTTTATATGTTTCATCTTCTCACTTTCTCTTATTTTCAAACTTTCTGTGATCGTTTTACTTGAGGTTCATCTCTTGTAGCCCCACATTTCCAGTCTGACAATTTTAGTATTTTACTTGGAATATTTTGACCATTGACATAGAATGTAGTTATTGAAAATATAAATTCTTCATTAGATTACTGTTTATTTCTATTTGACTGATCTATTTGTGTTCTTTCTCTTCTTTCTTAACTTTTTTATTTTTGATTCATATTTTATTATTTGGTAAATAAATGTTTGCTATTTCAACTTACTCCTCTATCAGCCTATTATTTATACTTTTTTGGAAGTATTCCTGGAGGTTACAACATACATTCTTAACTACCTACAACCACTTAGAAATTATTAGCTCCAGTACTTCTCTTAAATATGACAACCTGAATATATATTAAATATTTTTAATTGATAGGCATTTTAATTCTACATTTATTTTAAACCACTTAAGGCAAGGCATTATTATTATTGTTGCATACAGGTACTATTTAAGTATATTTATTCACAATATTAACACTTTATATTATTGTTCTTTATTTGCTTGCTTATATTTGGGAATACTTCTCTTCAGCATGAAGAAAACCTTTTAGTCATTATTTTAGTGTACACTTGCTGATAACAAATTATCTCAGATTTTGTTTGTTTGTTAATATCTTTATTGAATTTTCAAAGAATAATTTTCTAAATCTACTATTTTAGGTTGACAGGGTTATTTAGGGGCTTGTTTGTTATTTTGGCATATTAAAGATGTTCTATTGCTTTTTGCCTTTCATTGTTTCTGTTTAAAAATCATTTAATATTCTTCTTGCTCCTTTAAAAATAATGTATTTTTCCTTAGGTTTTAAGATTTTCATTTTATTTTTAATTTTCTGTAATTTCACTGTGATGATACTAGGTTTCTTTGTATTTATCCAGCTTGAGGATCACAGAGATTGTTGAATTTATGATTTGCTGGCTTTCATCAATTTGGAATAAAATACTAAATATTTAAATATGTTTCTAACCTATTCTAGTTCTCTTCTACTTGTGGAACTACATTATTCTAAATTTACTGTGTCCAATATGTTTCTTAATCTCTTTTCTGTATTTTCATATTATTTTTTGTTACCCCATTTCTTCTTCTCTGCCATGTCAAATCTAATGTTAAACTTATCTATTGAATTCTTAATTTCAACAATTATAATATTTAGTTCTAGAACTTACATTTGATTTTCTTAGTTACCTTTTTTTGTCAAAGATTTTATGTATTCATTTTCAGAGAGAGGGGAATGGAGGAGAGAAACATGAATGCATGGTTGACTCTCAAGTACCCCCTACTGGGGACCTGGCCTGCAACCCAGGCATGTGCTCTGACTGGGAATTGAACCAGCGACCCTTTGGTTCACAGCCAGCGCTCAATCCACTGAGCCACATCAGCTCATTTTTTCAGTTACATTCTATCTTCTTACTTTAAGATAGTTTAAGATTCACAAAAAGTTGCACAAATAGTACAGAGCTCCCATAAACCTATAATAATATTTGATATTACCAAATACATTATCAAAACCAGACAATAATGTTGATACAATGCTATTAACTATTAATAAAGTAAAGAAGTTATTCAAATTGTGAATGCGTGTGTGAATATCTGTGAAATTTTTTAATGTGTGTAGATTTAAGTAACTATCACCTCAACATTTGATTTTTTTAATTAAATTTAAAGCTCTCTCTTGAAATTTACTTTGTCGCTCATTTCCAGCTATTTTCTTCAACATTTTAATTACAGTTTTTTAAATTCTTGTTTGATAAGACCCAGCAGTTATTTGAATATTGGAATTATATATTTTACCTGTTTTTTTCCTTGATTTTTAGTTCTGTTTATTGGCAGGCTTAATAATATTTTGCCAAGTGCATGACACCAAAAATAATAAATTGTAGCAGCTCTACATGATGTTATATTCTTCCTGAAATGGTTTGCTCTTTCCTCCTCTAGAAGGAGTCTGAAGCTGGTACATTAACACATCTCCTTAAGGAGAGATTATAGTTTTGCTCAAGCTCTATATACCTTTGCCTGGAACTTCTACCAGGTACTATTAACACTGGTGTGTCCTGGACTCAAATTCTTGCTGCCTTTACATTATAGGCTAATCAAAGTCTGTGTTTTGTTTTGCAAAGTCTTTCTGCTGAGGTGTCACGGTCTGCTGAAATCCCAGATTTCAGCAAGTGCTTTCAGCAAAAACTGGCCAAGTTTTAGGCTTTATTCTCCAGCTTTGTCTTATGATCCAGGCCCCTCAAATCTCTCACTTTTGTTTCTCCATCCCCAAAAGACTGCCAAACATCCTGCCTGTTTCTGTGCATCTTAGCAGTGGTCCTCTGCCGAAAACCATCCTCCGAACTCAGCCCCTTGTTGAAGGCCAGAACCAGCAAATGCCCTGAGGGGAAAAAAGACTTGCGGACTGTGAATCACAGCCCTGAGATTTTCCTTCTTTGGGTGTTTTGGATGCCTCGGTATTTTTCTGATGTCTTCAAATAGATGTTTTTTACTTTAAATTTTAAGTTGTTTTCAGGAAGAGCACTGTTCTGCTACAAACAAATTTATCATAGTTACATTCTGGAAATCCAGAATTACTTGACTCTAGATTTTACATTTTTATGGATGTTGTGAGAAAAAGGCATTATAATAAACAACAAACATAAATTAAACAAGACAATTTCAGAAGATATAAATGCTGTGACAGAAATTCTGAGGTAGTAAAAGTTCTCACATCTGAAAAAAGTGCCTTTACTTCTTATTGTGGAGTGAATGTCTGTCTCCCCCAAATTCCTGATTTGAAATTCCCTAGGTGATGGTGTTTGGAGGTAGAAGTTTTGGGAAGTAATTAGGCCATGTGTGGGATTAATGCCCTTATAAAAGAGACCCCAGAAAGCCCTGGCACCCCTTCTACCACGTGAGGACACAGTAAGAAGGCAGCTGTCCATCAGCCAGGGAGGGGGCCTTTGCCAGACATTGAATGAATATGCTGACACCTTGATCTTGGACTCCCCAGCCTCCAGAATGATGAGAAATAAATTTCTGTTGTTTAAAAGCCACCCCACCTGTGGTATTCTGTTTTAACAGCACAAATTTACTAAGATACTTACTGAAGAAAAGCTTTCAGTATCCCCATTTTACAGATGAAAACATCTTAATCTTTGGGGCACCATTGTTCACTCCTCAACAGTCAGACCAGGCAGGGGAAACTGAGGTAATGAGATATCAGGAAAGGGCCACTAAACCTGACCCATAACCATCAGAGATTACACACCTCAGCACAAAGGGCCCTACTAACCCAAATCAGAAAAGAAAAAAGTCTTCCGAAACTTTTCCATTTCATACATTTAGTGCCCGCTAAGAAAAATAGTCACTGGAGGGCACTTTGGTAAATGAAGCCTCCTAGGTCTTCCTTAAGCAAGTGAGGGAGCCATCCATTCTGAAGCCTGCTCAGCTGCCATAACTCATGCTTCTCCCTAATTCAGATGGGCTGGGAAAGCCGGACCCTGGAAACAAGCTTTCCCCGCCACTGCACTTTGCTCAGCTCTCCGCCTTACATTATTTCCAAAGCATTAAGCAGCCTGCAACTTGAGAATCCTGCCACTGGGTGACATCTGTAACATCTGACATCATTTAGAAGACACTGCAAGGGTAAAAAAGCACTTTTTTGAACAGAGACATAAATAATTCTAAGGAAGAAATTAAGTTAAAAGGCTTTTCTTTCCCTGAATGGATTTGCAGAATTTGGTTTCCCAGCCAGGCTGCTGTGAGGTCTATTTCAGGGAGCTCAAGAGGTAACTGAGCAGTTGACACTAAGTTATGAGGTGCTATGCAGAAAAGGGACAAAAAGAGATCTTCCAGCTGTAAGGGCTCACTGTGAACAGGAGATGCAGGGTATAACATAATTATACTTCTGGGTACCTTTATTGTCAATAGCAAAGGGAAAAAGGACAGATTCTGGGTGTCTGTTCAGGATGGAAAGCCTCTTAATCTCTATAGATGTTTATCAAGATCTTGGGAAGGTGCACATGACCATCTCCTGCCAAAATATTCCCAGACATTCTTCTCCTTATCATCCCCACTTGGCAGGATTAGGAAAGACTGAGTTTATCTTCCCAAACTCAGCATCCATCCTAGGAAAAGTTAAAAAGAATTAAGAGTCTCAGCTTCTCCCTAAAACTTACTGAAACTGCTACCAGACCTTTGGCAATAACAAGAATTCCCATTTCTTCTCAACTCTGGCTCTTAGCACAGAGTGGTGCTGAAAGGAGGCATTCCATGAAAACCTTCCAAGGATTGTCAGGTCTACCATCTGAGGCTGCCCGGATTTAGGGTGTAAGAGGGACTGCATATGAGCAACAGAACCCAACCTCTTACCTCCCACACAAGCCAGTCTCAGCCATGTGCATTGAGCAGAGGCTGCAGCACAGAGTAGGCATTAGGAAGGAACAACAAGACATCCCGACATCCTCCATTCCATAATCTCCACACAAGAAGGGTGTGCAGTAGGCTGAGTTAGAATTCTAGAATGCTGCTACTGGAAGGGGCCTTATGCTTTAAGGATCAACTAAAGATTATTTACTTTACAAATGAGGATGCTGTTTCTTCAGACTGCACAGCTACTTAATAACAGGGACATAAATTCTGTAAAGACCTAGAGCATAAAGATTTAATCATCACAGTACCTACAATGCCTAACAAGTACCAGCACAGAGTGGTTCTCTACTTTGGTCCAGGCCTGTGTTAAGTCACAGGAGGTATACAGAGATGGATACAATACAGTCCCAGCCAATGAGGAACATACCACCTAGTGGGAAACACAGGCATGTAACATAAAATTATAAAGCAATGTTTTGTTCATGCTTCCATAAATATATAAATAAGTTACCCAGTAGGGAATCCAGGGGAAATAAATATTGTTGCTTATGACTTTCCAATAACTAAGCACCTAAGATTCCAGAATAGGCATTGAGAATAAAATAATGGTGCATGAGTTATAGTTCCTGCCCTAAACGAGTTTACAATCTAGTTCAAACCATTAGAAGTAATTCCAATACACTGTAGTAAATGGGGACATGAGTAAGTACAGGGCACCTTGGGAACACATGGGAAGGGCATGTCCCCAGGCTAAGGGGAGGCAGGAAAAGATTTCCAATGAACATGATATGTAAATTGAAATGAACGGTGAGTAGAATTTAACCAAGCAAAGGCAAGAGAGGATGCAGATGAGGCAAAAGACATCCTAGGAAGCAGAAGGTGCATAGTTAAAGCTTGACATATTTATGATAAAGCACAAACTTTCAAAGAAAAGGAAAGTACAATATTTTTAAGAAAAAGGGCACTTGGACTGCAAGCCACACTTTATCCATTAGATGTTAAGGAGTTTGTCCAGTCTTGGGCAAAGTTGGAACCCACAGAAAAATTTTAAACGAGGGAATAAAAAGATTGGGCTTTTGTTTAGATCCTCCAAGCATGAATTAAGGAAGCACAAACAGGACAAAACTGCAGGCAAGACTTTCTATTAAAGGGTTGCTGAAATGATTCAGATGAAAATAGTGACAGTGTATATGAACATCATAACAATCACCTGAATTGTTAAGTTGGTAATTCTACAATTAAAAATGTTGCCTGAGTGATATTGGTCCAAAATAGTGTTGTAGGAATAGAGGTAAAAAAACAAAAACAACAGTAAGGGGTATTAAGTGGATGTGGTTGGCAGAACCTGGTAATTGATTAAATGTAGGAATGAAGAATAGCAAAGAGCCAAAGTTGATTCCTGGTTTCTGGCTTGAGCAACTGAGTTGTGCCATTTACTGTTTCTAGAGAAGAAAAAAGGGAACAAACTGGGAGGAGTGTTGAGAGGACATTACCAGAAGACAGTAGTGGGGCTGAGTGTAGAAGTTACATTGTGTTTTTTTTTTTTTTCAGAAAAAGAAGAAAATAGCTATAAAACCATGTTTCATATAAGTGTGTTATGATACGATGGCTAAAATATCCTATTCTCTTTTGTCACACACTGAAGAAAAATAAAGAGAAGAGGGAGAGGCCAATTAAGTTCATTACTGCAGAAATCATCCTGGGAAATGTCTGGCAACTATTTATTTAGAATGCAGTTCTCCTTGTTCTACTGAAGACATACATTACGAGATGGGGGTAGAGATGTGTTGCAGTTGGACAACAATCATTAGAAAAGGCACACACGCAGAGGACATTCCCACTGTTGTAACTGTCCTAGGAGGGTCTTTCTGCAGGTGCATTCCCAGCTGCCTCCAGTGTAAAGAAAGAAAGAGAGTGAAGGAGAGTCGGCAAATCCAATAAAGATGGATGGAAGGGATTGAGACAAAGGCACCTGCCGGCATTGTGTCAGTTCCAACTTGCCAGCTCAGAAACAAACTCATTAATTATCTGCCAGCTTGGACTGAAATAACCCCAGTGTAAACACTCCCACACACCCAGCTCTCAGTGAGACAAACAGCCCTAGGGTGCACACACCATGGGCTCTTGCAGCCAACGGAATGCATGCATAAACAGCTCTGCTGTGGCCCAGAACGATTCTCCCCAAAGGACAGGCTGCTGACAGCTCAGCTTCACCCAGGACCCTCGTGATTTCACATTTTGTGTAGGATGGTCAGACAAAGCAGATCCTCAGCTTTCTTTCAAGCACTGCAACCAGTCTCTGCATTTTCTATCCAAGGTCTTCAAGCAGAACAAAAACATTAACTTTTGTTATTCATACACACACACACACACACACACACACACACACACACACACACACACACACACTTGGTCTGTCTTGTTGATGCTCTCCAATACTTTTAGATTATGAGCTGACACATAGGCCAACTTTGCCTACAATCAGAGAGTAAACTCATCTTTTTACCCCAATCTAGTCATCTCCCGGTGGACCTCGTCTCAGAGCATGGCCCTACTTTCTTTCTGGTTGCTCACAATACGTACTCATACTCATCCTCTGCTCTCACTCACCTGGCCTCAGTTCCCCTGTCCGAACAATCACTATGTCCTCAGTATTCTAGATCTCGCCACTTCTGTGGTCACATTTTCTCCATCCCTGGTGATCCAGCTCTAAGTGTCAGCCTGTGCCAAGTCTCCCTCAGATTTCTGCAGCAGGCCTCTCACAGCCAGCCTGCCTGTCTTGGATGCATTCTCTATACTAAAGTCATAAAGTCATTCTAAAACTCAAAGATAAAAACATCAATATGTTCAGAATTTTTCAGCGTATTCCTATTGACTCTAAGTAGAAATTCTTTAACAGGACCTACATGACCCTTAGTAATCTATTTTTTTCTTATATTTTCAACTTGATTCACCCTCACAGCCACTTTGTGCTACGTTCTGTTTGGTTCCCCAAATGCACCTGCTCTCTCTTCCTTTGAGGCCTCCATAGATATTCTGAATGCCCTCATCTGAGCTAATTCTCTCTCTACGAGTTTACCTGGCAAACTTTTACACATCCTTCCACTTTGAGTATATGTTTCACTTCCTCCAGGACACTTTCTCTGATGAAATTCTTGAAAGTATCACAACTTCTATGAAGTGCACTTGGATCCTTGCCGTAACAAGTTGTTTTTTACTGCCTGTTTCTTTCCTCTATTTCACACTGGAGTGTAAGGCTTTTGAGAGCAGGGATGTTGTCTGCCATGGTCACTGTATAGAGTTAGTCCTAGTCATTGTACCTGGAACAGAGTTGACCCTTAACAAATATTTACTGGAAAAATCAATGACCAGGGGATGGTAACCAAGAAGAAATTCAGTGAAGCTAATTTGGGTGCAAGCAAGGGAACCCACATCTAGCCAATTTAACCAGAAGGGAATCCTAGGGAAGGATTGTGAGTATTTAGGTGGGAAATGTACAAAAACTGAGGCAACCCTAGATGTCAAAGAAACAAGAAAGTAGTAATCATGTGACAGAAACATTTGGCCAAATGAATGAGCACAGGCATTTTTAATCTCTTTTTTACCCAGCTTAAGATTCAAATGTATGAGAGGGAATAAAGGATGAACCTTTATGTCCTGTGCCTGAACTTACTTAGAGGGTGGCAGAGAACCTGGTTAACAGCTCTCACAGGCTATTTGTGATAGGGAAGAAGTAAATTGCAGTATTGCAAGGAAAGAGAGTGGGAGTTAGAGGCTAATGGTAACAAATGCCCATAAACTTGCAATTCTGACTTCTCATTAATAATATTTTAGAGACCACGTTTATTGGTTCTTAGATTTGGGCTTGAAGTTTTGGTGGGAAAGGGAGACAGAAAAGGCCAATATGATACTAGGAATGATTTATGAGAATGGAGAACTCATTTCTCCCATAGGACATAATACTGATTCTCTGCACAAAGGTCACAGAGTTAAGAGGCATCGGTAGCAGTTTGGAAACACCAATAATTGACAATTCACCAAAGATGGATTATAGAATGATTCTTTAACCATCTAAAAAGTCTTAAGAAGTGACTTAGTAACTCTCTTCATCAAAGATTAATATTACACAGATAATTTTACCTTTTCCTTTTTTCTAAGATTTAAAGAGTTAGTAGGTCTAAATGAAGTATGAAGAATTAAGACTGTATCCAGGATGTGTGCATTGAAAATGGGTCTGTGCCTTATGCTTTTAGACACATCCTCGTGTCTTGTGCTGCATGCAGTGGGGAGCGGCAAGCAGAAGCATGCCCTTTAGATTCAGAGAAATCAGGGCTTTGCCACACGTGACCATGTGACATGGAACACGTAATTGCTCTAAGCCTCCATTTCTTTTCCCTACAACAAGTCTAGTAGTGTTTCATTCCCTTGTTGTTGGCTTTCACAGGACCCTGTATGTAAAATACTGAGAAGAGTTGCTGATGAGTAATAAGTTCTCAATGAATGACAACTAAGATTCAGTAAGTATTTGTTAATTATGATAATTACTTTCTTAATGCAAAAGTTACTAAGCAATAAAATCTTTTTTCACAAGCATATTTCAGAAAGTTGCCTTTTTCTGATATTTTTTTAAAAATAAAAGAAGTCGGCCCTTCCTGGTGTGATTTAATTGAAGTCCCCCCTGAGGGCAGGAGCAGGAACTGAAAGGCATCTTGCATTCTTGCCCCTCCTCTCCTGGCTCCCACCCATCCTCAGGAAGCCAGCCTCCTGCTTGCAGCCTGAAGTGTGTCTCATCCTTTTTAGAGGGAAAATCAGTCAGCTCAGTACATTCACAAGCTGCTTCAGATAGCAGGCTTTTGCCAGATCCCACCATCTTCTGTCTGACCTACCGTGGTCCCCAAATATAGGCTGGCTGTTTTTCAGTTTCATGTATCTACTGGGAAGAATAAAATAAACATACATGAACTGTGAAAAGAGAAGGAAGTTGAAACAAGAGGTAAGCAAGGAGGCAATGGACAGAGATCAAAATTCCTGAAAGTCCCACACTGTCTGACAGAACCCAGCATCTGCTGACTTAGCAAGAGGTTTGTCTGACATTCTAAGCCCCAATTTTCTTGAAACTCAGAGAGCTTCCAGATAAGCAACTACAGCACTGTTTGCAAACCTGCTGTTCAGCACACTGCAAGCCCCTGAGCACACCCTGCCACATATTCAAGGAGTGCCTCAAATCTTGACTTTGATTATATCTTTACCATCATTATCCTCACCCGGAAATTTCACCTTGTCAGTCAGGATCCCCCATTAGGTCCTTGCCCTCAGCACCCCCCCCCTCCTTCCTCAATTACTGACATCCTTCAGAGAAGTTAATAACTTTACTGTCTGAAAAAATAATAAGTCAATGTCAAAGGTGATTTAGCTATTTGTGCAGACTGAGAAGAGGACAAAGAGAGAGGAAGGGAAAGGTAGATGTTGTCTACAGCAGTCAAACACAACAAACAGAAGGCTCGAGAAACACCGATTAAATGAGGCAAGGAAAAAGATCCTCAGGAGCGAGGAGCTAGAGAGAGGATGGAAATGCAGTGAGACAAACAAACCATAGACCACTCGTTCAGGGGAAGGGGAGCAACTGATGCTCCTCGGAGAAGCAGATAATTCACCACAAATGCCAGGTGAACGTGAAAGACAAAGAGATCAGACAGGTATTTTGAGGAATATTAGTTTCAAGTTCCCAAAATTATTCACTAAACTCCATGATGAGTTACAATCATGTCATTTTATACTAAAATCACTCTATAACAAGCTGTTTTATCCGCTGCAATATATCCCTCCAGTTTTGGTGAACTTCTCCTTAGTCATCAGGAGCCAGCCTAAATGTCAACTTCTCTGTGAGACTGTCAAAGAACTTTATAGACAACTGAAAACGACTCACCTTTGTAATTTTTGTTTACACCTCTGAATTACTGTCTCTTCTACTTCACATTACTTGCCCTATGCTCATCACACCTCCACCAAACTGTGATTTTCTTGAAAATAGATGTAGCTCTTACTTATGGTCATAGTACTATCACATACCATAAAAGCTGTCTCAATAAATGTTTATTGAGTGGAATAATAAATAGAGAGACAGGTCACATCACAACAGTCCTCAACTAAAGTTACTTAAGTTGTGTATTTGGGAAAAAATAGCCCGAAAATAGTGCACCCCATTTTCTTCCCTCAGAGCCAAATGGATTTCCAGCTCTCCCCACAGAAGACACTTCCCACTTTGATGTCCCTTTCTTGAATCAGTTATTTTCTATGTTTAATAATAACACTACGAAATGTAAACTTTAGAGTCAGTACAAATCCTGTACTCCTCTGGGACTCAATGGGCCAGAAACACCACCAAGTTTCTGGTTTTACATCCCTTTTCCTCAAGTGAAAATGTCTTCATTAGGCAACTATAATTCCTGCAGTAGATTTAAACAAAACATCCAGGAACCCTATCTTTTAAGGGAAAGTCCACCAGAAACAGAATCAAGGGAGATATTTATAAACAATGGTCTTCTTCCCACCCCAGACTTAACCAGAACCTCTGAGGTAAAGCCCAGGACTCTTATCAAGTTCCTCAAGAGATTCCAATGAATACCAACTTTGAGGATCATTGCCCTAAGGAAATGAGACCAAGAAAGGAGGAAAGGAGGTGGAAAAGAAAGAGGAGGGGGGAATGTAGTGAAAAGGAGATAAAGGAGGTTTTGTTGTATGCTAGATACTGCACAAGAAAATGCAAAACATTTAAGATGTATTTTAAAAACATGCTGACACTTTGAAAGTTAAAGTGTGAAAAAGTATATTAACCAAAATATTCATTGGCCAAAATGTAACAAAAAAACATTTTTGTAGTATAATAATATGAACATAGAATTTATGACAAAAAAGCATTAAGATTATGAACTTCTTAAGGGTGGAGATTGCTGATTTTCATGAGACTGACTATAAAAGATGCTGAAAAAAATAAAGAATAGAAGGAAATAAAGAAGGGGGGAAGGAGATGGCCAAGCCTGAATCCAATCAAACTAAATGTTTTAGCAACAGAATCAAGGGAGATATTCATAAACAATAGTCTTGGTTCCCACCCCAGACTTAATCAGAATCTCTAAGGTAAAGCCCAAGACTCTCTTATCAAGTTCCTCAAGAGATTCCTCACTTAAGGAATCTGTCCTCACTCAACTACTAAACTAAAAATCCTCTTCAAATCTAACGTTCAAGGATGATCAGTAATTGGAGACATGGAACCTGAAATCCAAAGACCTAGGTCTAGGTTCTGGCTATACCTACAAGCTTTATGACCTTAGACAAGTCACTTAAGGCCCTGGACCCCAGATTTTACATGAATCGGTTTATACTATGAGAGAACCATACAGATATAATTGAGTACTATATTCACAATTAGTGCCCTTTGTGTGTTCTGTTATGTGAATAAATGTGAGCAGAAGCTCTTAACATTACATATGCTTATATGTTTTACAATGTATAGATGCAAAATATTATAAGGATAAAACAGCTAATATTTATTGAATGATAATTGTGTTGACTAACTACATAAAGTGTTTTAAATGTCTATATCTGTCACTGTTACAGCAATCCTACAAGGGAGATTTTGTCACTATCTTCATTTTATAAACAAGAAACCTGAAGCACAGAAGGATTAAATGTATATTATAATATACATTATATATATACTATATTATATTTTGTATATACACTGTCCCAAACTCGCACAACTAATAAGTGATAGAACTAGAATTTAAAACAAGGCAATTTGATTCTAGAGTCTATCCTCTTAACCATAAGGCCACAAGAAATGTATTTCACAATCAGAAACTCTCCCTCATACATGAATCAGGAAACTGTTTTTAACTAGTTGCAACTTCAGCATATTTTCTGGATCTACTTGGAGTAACTTCTTTCTGAAGCCAACCATCACACTGCTTGACCAGTTCGTGACATGGGTTTTACTTTCATTCTCCCACCCAAGACTTGATATCACAAATGTAGGGTCTGTGCTATGTGATGAGGGAGTAGTTGGTTCTCTCAGCCTCCCGTGCCATTCTAGCTCCTGACTCATTTCTATTTTTGGCTTCATGTATCTTCATAGCCATATTCTTACCCCCTAAAGATTACCTGTGTTCTCTACAGTTTTTAAATTCAGTGGATGTTTGTGCAGAATTTGATACTATTAGCGACTCCATCTCTGAAATTCTATCATCGCCTGACTGCTATCACCTGTTTCCCACCTTTGTTCTCGAGCGCCTGGGCTTCAGCATGCTTCAAGAGCTCCTCTTCGTCTGCTCATCTATTAAAGACCCATGTTCTACAGCATCTCCCCAACAAACACGCTCCGCCTGGGATGCCTCACCTGTTCTTAGCAGATCTCCCTCTGGGCTCCAAATCAATAAAACCAACTGTTTCTTGGACATCTTCACTTTGATGGTGCCCAGGCTCCTCAAAAAATAATTTCCCACCTTATGTTCCCACTGTGTTCACCATCCCAGGACCCTGGAAATCATTCTTTCTCTCCCTTGTAGTCTCCTGCATCAAACCCATCCTCTAGTCTTGTCAGTTCTGCTTTCTTAATACATCTGAAACTAGCCTCCTTTCCCCACTTGCTCAGCCACTGGTTCATCAAACCTAAATGTTCTTGCCTTTTTCTAATTAATTCTAAATGATTTTTTCTAAAATGTAAATAAATTAAGGTCTCTACTACTTAAAATCTTTTCACGGCACTCAATTGCTTTTGGATAATTTTTAACCTCCTACTTGGTGCAGCCTTCTAAGCTAGAAAGTTTATAATTAGGTCCCTACCTTTCTCTCCCCAGTCTAATCTCTCGCCACATCCTTCTGCCACACGGACCACAGGTAATCAAATAAAACTATTTGCAATGCCTTATTCCCTTTCAGAGCCTTTATGCTCATTCAACTTAAATTGTGCTGACCACCCTCATATCTCCATTTTGCTCATTTCTGTTTCTTATTTCAAGAAAAGTGCTAACTCAAACTTTACCTCTTCCAGGAATTTTCTCTAACTCCTTTCTCCACCTCAGAAGAAGTTATAAGTCCCCTTTTTTATTTCATATGTTTTCTTCTTTCTATAATAGTGCGTATTATGATCTTTGGTCCTCACTAGACTGTGAGGTCTGTGAAATATCAGTTTAGAAATGTTTTTCCTCTATATCCCCAGGAATTAGCATAGTGTCTGCCACATAAAAGGCATTTACTATGGATTTACTGAGTTAATGAATGAAAGAATGAATGAATGAAAAAATGACATAACGAAGAGAAAGATTTGGGTACAGTTCCCAAAGCTGGAAATTCTGTGCCTGGCACCCTGGTTTCTACATCACCTACAGTTGCTAGTATAGCACAATGCAGAGCTATTTACTTTCTCCTAAAAATATAAACTCTCTCCAAAGCTGTGTTTGTGCAAAGGCTGCAATGAAAGAAGCTCTTGTTTAAATAGAAAGGTCTCTGGCAATTAGCAAACATGGGACAAATCCAAGATCCACTAACTTTCCTGGGGCTTTTGTGTTTGCAGTTAGATGTATAGAAAAGCTTGTGCAAAATGAGATTCTTTCTTTGCAGAAAAGAAAACATGTTGTTTAAATAGTAGTGTCCCCAGAAATCAGAATTTGGATTTATCTTAAAAAAATAATCCAAGGAGGCTGGTTCAAGAGTGGGGCAAGTTGGATTTCCATTCATTCTTAAAAGTAAGCATTTTTTATTGTTTTGTTTTATTTTTCCAGAAGGAACAAGAGCCAAAGATCCAGGTTTGCAGCAAGCTATTTCAGGATCTAGTTGCTTTCCTGACATGGCAGAGAGACAAAATGTATATATAACATGAACAGTGCATGTTGACTTTGGGGCCTGCATGCCTTCACTCATGTGTTTGTGAATGAAGCTGAAGCATGTATGAAAATGCACATACCTCAGTCTTTTCCCCCTTGGGAGTCTTCACTGGCTGAAAGAACATGGGCCATGGGTATCCTCACTTCCTGGCACCTCACTGCAACATATGAGTCAGGGCGTGTGCTGGCTGCCTGGGCCTCCACTTGTCTCTGTAATGTCTGGAATTAGATCAGGTGACTTTCAAGGACTATTTCAGTTCTAACTCTGGGTGATCCTAAAACTTACTTATTTTAATATTTTATCTTCATGCCAAAGAGTACAAAGGAAAATTATAGCATAGTAGTTACTGTAGTGAAAATTAAAAAAAAACAATCTTTGGAATTAGAGGACTTGGATTCAAATCTGTTCTTTACTATTTACTTGCCTAGTGATCTTTGGATAATTGCTTAACTTCCCTGAGTTTCCAGTCTTAAAGCAAAGTTAAACTTACCTACTTCAAAGATGGTTTTGTGAAGATCAAGTTATAGCTCCGGAGCAATGTCTTATTCATCTGTCTCTAAGTGCCCAGGTGACTGAATGAGTGAATTAAGGAGCTCTTTAAAATCAAACCCATCTTTACTTTGGCTGAGATAAATAACAGCCAACAGATCGAGACAGAAATGGGCCTACATGGCAATCAAGCATCCCCCAGAGTGCTACCTAGAAATCACTTCCATTGCAGTCAACTCTCTGTGGAAGAAATTACCAGCACTGCCATCTGTGTGTCTTTGCATCTGGGGCAGTCAGTGGATGTCTCATTTGGAGGCAAACCCCCTGGACCAGTCCTTGAAACTCCAGGCCTCCCCAGGCAGCAGGGGAGCAGGGAGGCAGAATTTGCAGAAAACAGGGAATACCTGTAAGAGGTGGGTATGGGGAGCCAGGACAGCAAGGAGGGCATCAATCACCTCCCCAGATGGACAGAGCCCCTTGTTTGTTCTCACCCACCACCCTCCAAGAGCTAGAAATCTGTCAGGCACCAGCTTCATTTGTAGGTGAGGGTCATTAATTTGAACTAATAGCATTGCACTGCTGTGGGCTTTGTTTTTGCTTTGTTTTCCTCCTGTAGATGCTGCAGACTTCTTTGTGGCCTGGTCCTAGGAGTGGGAAGACACTGTGAACAAGTATCTAATTAGCCAGGAAAACAGAATCTGCCTGGAATCCTGCCCCAGCCAGAAGGCCCTCTTCCTCTAAAGCCCAAACACCTCATTCCATAAATCTGGCTGTTCTTGTTCAGTTCACCCCACTGGGGGCACTCTTGTTATCCTCTGACCTCCTAACCCTGTGATAACAATCCCTCCTCCCTAGGGATAGTATCTCCCACTCACCTCATCTACTGTTTCTCCCACCCATCCCAAGTTTCTATAGAAATATCCAGAAATACCCAGTGTATAGGGACACTGAATAGTGAGAATCAAAGATTTTTTATGCAAAACTCCTGGCTTAGCATCAGGCCCATGGTAGATATCCTATAAATATGATCACATTCTGCAGGAATGGGCATGACATGTCTTGTTCTTCTTGCTCTATGGAGCTATATTATAGGTTTGGAGACAAAACTATGGTCAAGAACAACAGCAAAGTCAACATCCTAAGGATATTCCACAAGAGCAACACCTCAGCAGTCCTACCGAGCCAGGCACAGACCTTGGAGGCTGAGGAAATCTCTGACCTTAGTCAGTAGAATCACCCAGTATGCACAGTCAGTTCTGTCCACCTCAAAACTTCTCTTCTCCCAGGGGTGGTCATGGTCCTTGTGCCTACCCTTCCTGCCAGGTATTTATAATCAAGGCATCCCTTTCACCAGCTGATGAAGAGAGGAGGCCCAAAAAGCTGGTCTACAACAACCACTCTTAGGCACAGGAGCTCCCACGAGAGAACTCCTCCCATACTGACCACAATACTGGGCTACCATTGGGAAATGTGGCTTTCATACATGACAGGGGTTTGCAAGAGCTTGTATTGTCACTTTTCATAACTAATGAAGAGTTATAGACAATCTATCTAAATCCTCTGGCATCAGAAAAAGCTTGCCTGCCTGTCTTGCTGTGGTTTAAGCTCAGGAAGACACAGAGGTTGTTGTCAGATGCTGAGTCTGGATTCATGGCCTAGGGGGTTGTCCACCAGGAAGATAGCTAAAAGAGGAATGGATTTTTAGAGGGTCCCTTATCAGGACTCTTGGCTCTAAGGAGCTTCAATCTTCTAAAGAGACAAGCACTTCATGTCACTTTGATGAAGCACAGAAAGCTCTCAGCATTGGCAGTGAAAAGAGACCTCCATGGGGATCCTATAACATCAATAATTCAAGTATGTCCTTCTACAACCAACTCTCAATGCCGGTGCATCTGCTGCAGCATATGAAAGGGGTTGCCAACCTGTGAAAGCCCACCATGATTTACTGACAAATTTGTCAGAATGCCTCCAGATTCCCTCTCTTATCTACTACCTCTGCCCTCTGGTCCCCTCCCCACCAACCCCGCCACACTGCAAAAAGACCAAGAATGATGACTCCAGAGCCAACTGGGAGGAAATCACTTGGAGCAGGTGGCACCACCTGTCCTCATCTAGATCCAACCAAAACAATCCAGTCTCCATTATTCTAGACTTTGGAAAATATTTAATAAGTTCAGCATGATCTAGGCCTCAACCAAGGAAGTGGAGAGGGAGAGGAAGAAGAAAGGCTTTGCTTTCTCCCATGAGTCAGCTGGGAAGGATAGTAGTCAGCAACATGGTTCACCCATCTTCCACCTTTGCCCCTGGGATCAGGTCGTGAGAGATACTCCTGGCAACTTACTGAGTCTCCAAATGCCAGCTGAGTGCCTATGTGCCTGCACTGCCCATTGCACAGGTGTCTGGCTACAAGATCTGCCACCTGCCTAACTGCCTCTCATAGCAATGGCTAGATGAGCCACACACAAGAAATATGCACCTCTATGCTTGACTTCCCAATCTACTTTCTTCCTCAAAAAATTACCATTTTCTGTCTTCATTACAATGATCCTAAACTTCTCACCCTGATTTAAAAAAAAAAAATCTGAAGCAAGATCTTCCACCCTCCGCACTCCCAAATTAATTTCCTTCTTTATATCATTTGTTCCATAGCTCGCTGAGTCACAGTATTTTCTATGTAATGAGCCTCTAATATTTCAAACTTTCCAGGACACCAATCAGACCGCTTATCAGCACTAATTTGCCTCCTGCTCCAGATTCTATTTCTCACTAGTCCCTGTGGAATCTTCTGCACTACAACTAAGGAAGATAAATGCCTTCCTTCTGTAGAAGAAGAAAACTTCAAGTAGCCATGCAAGCTAAATAACTAGAGTCATTGTAACTCTGTTAAGATGACCCTAAAGTGGCTCAGGTCTAAATGGTAAAAGAATTGGTTCTATGTATGTATGTATGTATGTATGTATGTATGTATGTATCTATCTATCTATCTATCTATCTATCTATCTATCTATCATCTATCTATCTATCTATCTATCTATCTATCTCCTGTAAGTTCAAACACCATGGCTTTCTTCCAAATGCCAATTGTGTACTGGCTCCCCTGGGTCCACATATGAGACACATCAGGATGTATCCTCTAGAAATTCTGGGCACATGTCCTCATTCTCCAGAAAGGATCGATAACAGCAGTAAGTTGCTTTCATAAGTGCATGCTGATCACATCCCTGAAGTTTGAGCTCAGGGTCTGCAACGTAGGTGTGAGCTTTTTAAAACTGTTAAAGCTACCGAGAAGTCTTGACAGTGTTGTCTGTCACTCAAGTGACAAGAAAGAGTGTCGTGAGCTATATTTGGCATAGACATGGCCCTTATTAGAGTTTTGTGCTCATTTGGGGGATTCTAATTTTCCAAAAGGCACAGAAAAATTAGAAAGGGTACAAGACAGAGCACTGAAAAATGAGTAAAGGGGTGGAGAGAGGAGCATGAGAAAAAAGTTAAATGAATGTGGATAATTTATCTAACACAAAGGAAAATGAGGGTGATCAAATATCTTGAATTAAAAGAGACATTATTTTAAGAAAACAAAAGGCTGTTTTTCCCTGTACAAAGATACATTTAAAAAATGGTCTGTGATGGTGTTTTGAGTATTAGGAGTATTACTGTCTATTTGATGTTTATTAACTTTTGAAATCATTAAAATCAGATAATGAATAATGACAGCAATAACAAAATCACTACATCCAAAGCAATTTCTTAAAAATCAGAAAAATTTGGTGTCATAGAAGAGAACAAGCATTTTAAGAAAGAATTGAGCAGCAGTAGCAATGGCTACAAAGAGATACCTTATAAGATAAGGACTGAAAAATATTTGTTGGATTTGACAATGAAAATGTCATTGGTGATTTTGCTGTAGTAATTTCAATAGAGCAGAATACCATTAGTATTTCAATGGAAAATTAAGATCCTATTGGCAGATAAATAACTACAATGTGAGGAAGTAGAGATATAAAGTTTACAACATTCTTTTGAAATGTCTAAATAAAAATGAAAGAGAAAAATACCAAAGTAACTGCAGTGAAATTCAGCATCAACAGAAACTTATTTGATGTATTTATTGTTTATGAATTGGAGAGACTTAGATATATAGATAGTAAGGATCTGAGACCATTAGAAAGAGAGGGGGGAAAACTTGGAAAGAACAGTAAGTAGAAATGTGGGATGTAAAGCCAGATCCAGAAAAACATGGAGGGGAGTAGGTGGAGTGTCACAGGTAGAGAGGCTGACCTTGAATAACAGAAGATGCACTTCCTCCTCTCGAATTGAAAGAAAATAAGTGAGGGTAGATGTGGGTGTGTATGATTTAGAATGATGTGCAAGGCATTGCTTTATCAGTGAAGCAAGATACAAGCTCATCTTCTGAAACTATATAGGGTTGAGGTTGACCAGGCAATAAGAGCTAAGCCCCTAACAATAACTACTAAAATTATAGAATACTGACTTATGAATATTAACTAATTCAGCTTATGAAAAAAATTATGAGGAAGAAATAGTATTTATTATTATTACTGCCATTTTTAAAAGTGAAGAGTCTCAGGCAAAAAGAAGTTGAATCAAGTAAATTATCCAAGTCAAACAGCTAGTAAGTGAAAGCAGCATTCACATCCAGAAAGCTATGTCCTTGAGTACTATTGTACTCTCTCTATATATATGTTAAATTCATTCCAGATTTTTGGTTTTGGATGGAGGCTATAAGCGTGATCAAAAGCTATATGAGTTTATAAAAGCAAGCATGGGTGATGAAATACAGTTGGAGTGCATCGCCAACTATCTCACTGGAGTTAGATAGTTGTTTCTATTCACCGCAGCCTATTGATCTCTGCTGGAGAAGTCACTGAAACCTGGCCCAGCATGCCACCCCTCCATCAGGGGTAATTTATAAGCGTGTTGAGAGAGGCTGTGAGACTGATGAACCCAGCCAGCTGGTGGAGCAGGTCTCGTGATTGATTCACTCTCCATTCTCCTGCTCAGCCATTTCACCCTGATCAGGCCACGTTGCCTCACTCGCCATATTCATCCATCACCCAGTAAATACCATCAACACTGTAAACCACAGGCACTGTCTCTTGCATTTTGTTTTCTTTTCACATGCAATCCTTGACATGTGGTACATCACCACCCCTCCCTGCCTTGCCAACTCACCTCAGACATACCTGGGAAACACCAGTGGACGAGAGACACAGGTGGAATCTGCTATGTGAGTGAAGGGAAGCAAGGCTTCAGAATTCAGCCTCAGGTGAGCCTTTCTAATTAGAACATGGGTGGCACAGGCGTCATACATCTGCTAACATTCGCAACGCAGGCAGCACTGCATTTTTAAACTTCTTCCTCTGGGGGAGTCCTTTAGAAAATGTTCTGTGCATGCCCTCAAATACAGTGGCATATCTTTTTGTTTTCCTTGGAACAGGTTTTATGTGTCACTTATACACAGCTACAAAACACGCTGGCAGGAAGCCAGTGGAGGCTTTGGGGGAGAGAACCTTGCACATTGTCACAGAATTGTACACAAAACTTGCAAAAAGAGTGAAAAGGGAAAGAGTAAAAGTAGAAAGCATGATGTTTCATCCATAGATAATTGTCATATTGGTGTTTCAGTCTTCCTGAAGCCAGAAGCCAGAAGTTAATCTTACCCCACATGATAGTTCACAAGCAAAATAATACCTGGTCCAGAGAGAAATTGGATGGGAATCTTACCTGTCCATATTCCTGGCACACAGACCAGATCCTCCACCCCCACCTCTACGGAAACAGAAGAGTTCCCTCCCTAGAATGTTGCCCACTGTGTCTCACCCCCGCCCCCCCAGAATTTCACCCCGCCAAATGAAGCTGCTTAGCTGAGGAATTGATATGGAAATGCCAAGGCCTGGCTCCTTTGCTTCAATCAGGGGCATATCTGAAGGGCCATTACAGCTTCTGGAATGTCCCATGGGATAAGCTGAGGGCATTCTTGTGACTAAAGATCAGATCAACCTCTTCCATTGCCAAGCCCTGCTTCTCTTACTCCCTTACAAGTGCTGTGTCCAGGAGTACTCCCACATCCAACACCTGCTGTCAGATTCCTGCTTCCCCAGGAACTAGACTTAGGAACTGGAATCTACAGAGTAGAAAGTTAGTTGAATGTGTTAGTAAATGTATCAGGACTAATTATAATAACAGAAATAATTGGTTGTTTTCTAAATCCATCTAAGAAAAAATAAGAAAACTATTTAAAATGAAACAGAAAATTGTTTAAAGAAAAATAATTTCTAAATAGAATTTATTAACCATTGCAAACATGGGCAAAAGTTTATAAAGTAACCGTCCCTAAGTGTTTGCCATCTAAGATGACCTGAGAGAAGGGCCACTGGCTCTCATTCTCCATATTTTTACCACGTCTTACAAGTGGCTCTGGCAACTATCTATGCCTCAACGTGCCTATAAAAAAATGCAGAAAAGAAAGAAGTAAATAGAAGAATAAGAGGATATTTGGGGGAGGAGAACAGGAAAAAAGAAAGAGAAGGGGGCGATAGAGGATAACATTTGGTGAACAGAGGGCATAAAAGACATTCGTTTGAAAAAAAAAAAAAAAAGAGACATTCATTTGATGTGAAGACTCCCAGGAAAATGTACAAGCCCCTCTTTTCCTTGAAGTTAAATTGCCTCTACAACTTCGAGGTGCATTTGCTTAGAAGCACATGGCCACCAATGATAACAAATTAGCTGCCCTTGAAACAAGTTATGGCTCTCTGCATGTTTTGGAGTCACTTGGTTTTGCCTATAAACACTCTGTAAAAAGTAATTCAAAATGTACAGGCATAAAACTTGGTCCTAATCAGAGCTACTTAGCATGAATCAGTGGAATTTATCTCACTCATTTAGGTGAAAGCCCTGCTTCCTTAGGCCTGTGAGTTTGCCACACCTTTTTTGGTTAATATTTGATAGTTCTTTCTAAATACTGAATTTTATATCTTTCCCAGCAGATGCCATATTGATTCAATTCTTCTGATCAGCTCAGTGGTACAAGAAATAGAAGGAAGTGTTAGAAAGCACGTCTAACACAGTAACTTTCTCCTGAGAAGGTGGTGCCTTTGTTATAAATCAAAGGGGTAAGAATGGAGAAGGTAGAATAAATCAGTTCATGCTCTAAAAGGAATACAGGAAGCAGAAGGCAGTTGGAGATGGCCAAAATTATTGGAATTCTGCTCAGCATATATACATTTAAGGGCAAAAAAAGTAATAATTTCTATATCCTCTTAGAAAATCTCAATTATCAAGAGTTTGATAATTGAATTATGAACACACTCTTCCCAGGTTGCTGTTGATGAAGCACCTATGGTAAGCTGCAAAAATAATTCCACTTTCTTTCCTCCTGTTTCCAGCAGCTCTTAGAAGCCAATGCTATCTGGACAAATAAGAAAACTAGTCATCTCTAATCAGCCCTCACACAGGATTTCAATTTCTTTAGTGTCTTCTTTCCCAGCTAGGCCCTGCTTTACATTTTAACCAGTGTAAGGTTGCTGGAGGTAGGACTTGGGTTAAGAAACCCCTGCCCCTTGGCTTTAACATGAAGTTTACTGCCTATACTATGTGCTCTGCTGCCTAAAATTCCTGTCTTCTGCATTGCTTAGTCTTCCATGTTTACAGACATGTGTGCATAGCATTCTCCTCCATTAAAAACAAAGCTTATTGTGTCATTTGGAAGTGAATTCTGTTCTATTTCTCAACATACACAGCCTCTCAATTTAACTCAAAATGCACCTGATAGTTGATCTACTATCCAGTGAAGGTGAAAAAGGTGGGATCTAGAATAAGTATGCTAAAAAATAACAAAATTTTCCTGATCATCTCCCTTCCCAACCTCTCAGTCTCAGGCACGTCCTCATTCTGTTCATAAAATGCCCAGCAAAGTATTCAGAATTGCCTACCAAAAATCAGAGATAAATAATGCAGAATTCACCAAGCCAGCAAAGCTCCCTAGTGAGTTCCTACTTGGAGTTGCATACTGTTTTGCCAGTACTGTATTAGTATGCCTCATTTGTTTGCATGCCTTCTAGATACCTCAGTTTCTCCAAGGGTCAAATGGAGCTAATAAAAAGCAAGTCAATTAAATAATATTGGAATAGTGCCTGAACACTTAAGTGAAAAGGTACAATTGCTGAAAATGCAATGCTTACTGCTAATTATTGTTTCTGAGATTAATATATTCTTAATATATTATATTAAAATACTGATTCCCTGACCCACCCCAGTTACTTCTTGGGAATTCTTAAAACTTTAATTTTATGTAAATATTGCAGCTGTCTTATACAGGGAAGGAAACAATATGTTTCTGAGAGGAGACTGAACATGACTTTAGGAAGAGGGATACAACAAAGCTAAGATGGTCTATTGCAGGCAGAGGAGAAAATTTAGGGAACAAAATAAGGTAGGTACACAGTGACATCACAGACCTTGGGGTAACTTGGGGCAACAAAGAAGTAACCAAGACCCTAGCTGTGCACCAGAGGGGCAGGCAGCAGTTTAGGGCCACTATGCACCAAGAGTACATTAATGCAAGGGAAAGGGGAGAGAAGTAAAACCAGCTCCAGCTCCTTGTGTCTGTAGGTCAGACCTATCTGGCTAGAAGTGGCTTTGCCTCTCTTGACTAGGAACTCTGCTCTCTTGGGAGGGCCTTACCCCTGGGAGTCCTTACAGGGAGAAGGTCAGGAGCAATACTATCCTGTGGCTGAAATAAAACTGTCTGGGTTACATGGCAGGAATCAAGAAATCTCTTCCAGGCCACATGACTTCCCTGAGATGGGTGGCAGTGGGGCCACCCAGATTACAACTGAGTTGACTTGGCCATTCCCCACTCGCCATGACTGGTTCAGCGCTGTAACCAGTCTCTCCTGATTTCATTCTTCTGGGCCTTGGTTCTGCTGATGTGTCTGCTAGACGGAACAGTTAATTCAAGAGACCCCACTTCATTATCATTTCTTTCCTCAAATCATTCTGCTGGCTGGGATTTTTATCTATTATGGCTGCATTCCTTTTGTTATTAGAATCACTATTATTAGCGTTAATCATACCGCTAATAATGCTCTGTCTCATAGCAGAAAGCATCACTGCTATCAACTCACTGAAAAGCCACCTTATCACAATGTTTCATGTCTCCAAACATCAAATCCTGGCAGGAAACCATTAAAAGAACAGAGAAAGGTTATTGTGTTACTCGTCACCCTCTGGACTTAATTTGTCAGGAAACAGCATTTATTGAGAGACTCTGAGGTACAGAGCAGTGTGACAAGGACAGAGAATATTTAGGACTTGCTCCCGAGATGCTGTCTGGCTCCAGCCCGCTCCCACGTGGCTCCAACAGGGAAGTCAAGTTGCTTAGCAGTTGAGCAGCTGGTGAGGTAGAACTCTGCAAAGCCAAGCTGCCAACAGGTATTTCTCCACCAAAAAAAATAAAAAACAAAAACAAAAACTGAAAAGAATACCATACTTAATTAAATTTCCAGAGTTCGGGAAGAAGTTTAGGGTGGAAAGAACTGTCTTGTATCACAGGAGCTTTGTGAAGGATAACAGGTACAAAACTTTCAGAAAGTTCAGGTATGACCACAAAGTCCAGAGCCACTGGGATGGAAGAGGGTGGAGGAGGGTGGGTGGCAGGGGACCAGGGAGCATAGAATCTCTTTTGCAGAAAAAACTAAACATGTGTTGGGCTCTGCTGCAGTGAGCCAGTAGTGCGGAGGGAGGCTCCATTTAGTAGCTTTAATTGCCACTTGAGTAAGTTCCACATGTCACCCATCATTCCTTATTCTGTGGGAAGTTGTCAGTTCAAGTCTTCAATGGGCAGGTTTGTTATCAGCAAGTGGTTTACAGCCCCTGGGCTGTGCATTAATTAAACTGGCTTTGTGCAGAACTGTATTCATTAGCACGCTGCTTCTTTAATCACTGCCTCTTCAGCCACCAGGACAATCTATAAATCTCCTCGAATATGAAATAATGAAGTGGAATGGTTCAATTTATTACAATGTAATAAGTCAGGATAATGTGGGGGTGGACAGGGCAGCACTAAAGCACGTTTCCTGCCCAGAGCCTTCCCTCCTCATTACCGGAGACACTCAGGACTGGCCGCTGCAGACAGAACCCAGCTAAGTCACCATGTCACCTAAACAACCCATGCCCTTTGTGTTTCTCACCCAGAAAAGCATGGGCACGGATGAGGGGCTGGGTGGAGAGGTCCAGACTCAGGCCCCGAGGGAGCTGCAGAGCTGACAGCCCACTCCACATGGAGATGGAGGAGGGTGCCCACACTGCTGTCATTACTTCTTCCAGAGGACCTGTGAGGGACAGGGCAGAGACAACACCACTTCATCCCATGATGTCCTGAGGGGTAGCACATAGAAGTTCCTCACCCAAACATACACCGTGAGTGAGGAAGGAATTCCACCCCATCTCTCCTGCACAGAAGTCTCACCCCTGAGTACACGTGAGAATTGCCTGCCAAGTTTCAAAACACAAGCAGCTGTCCTCCAGTCCCAACCCAGGTGAATTACAGCTGACTCTCAGGGTGAGGCCTGAGGGTCAGCAATCCCTAAATGCTCTTGGGTTCATTCCGATGCGCACCGTTGCAGAGAACCACCTGCTCCATCCCAGAGGAACCACGGGAGTGCTGGTTAAAGACTGAATGCCCACATCTGTCCCCAGAGATTTTGACAGGTTTTATCAGGGGTGCGAAGCCCAAGAATCAGTATTTGTATCAAGTTCTTTAAAGGATTCTTATAAAAAGACATATTTGAAAAACACTGAGCTGCCTCTGAGAAAGTAAGCCCTTTCCACTCCATCCCTCCTCCTAAGTCTTTTTTCCCCACTACAGTGCTTTTGGTCAGTGCCAGCTGTGGACCCAACACATTTCTACCAGGGGAGCCAGAAATTTCTCAAAGACTGTGCTAAGTATAATGAAATATATGATTTTGTGACTTTCTGTATGTTAACTATAAACCCTTCCTATTTCACTCACTGATTCTTAACAACCCCATGTCTCCAGAGCTGTGCCTTATGATACACTGTGGTTTCTGAAGATGTGGTTTTTGTGCTGCCCACTGGGATGATCTGTGACCAGGCTGCCCACTGCTCCCCAACCCCCTCACCACTGGAATGCCCTGTGACAAGGGGCTGCCCACTGCTCCCCAGCTCCCCCATCGCTGGGATGCCCTGTGACCAGTAGAAGCATAACCCATCTCTAAGATGAAATCACTGAGATGCTTCAGACTAGAGTCCTGCACCAAGTAGACTCGAGGATATTTGCATATTCATTCTCTTAAGAAGCTCTCCCACAATGTCCAGGAATGAAGCCCCTGGTTTTATATTTCCATCCAGATATCCCCCAAAGCCAGCGCAAATGAGAAGAGAAAAGAGCTGATCCACTGCAGTTGTCCAGATGAAGACATTTGCTGACCATACTGCTGAGCAGTTTCACGCTGAGGCTCCCGGACCGCCCAACAGCTGGCAGACATTGTGTTCCTGAACCCTGGCTTTCCTCAATCTCCTTTGGAAAGGGAAGGGGCACTTCTGCATTTCCACATCTATGTATGGTATACTCTGCTTCTCCAGGCTAGGACCGCCCCTTCCTCCTAGAAGGAGAAGGGAGAGGAAGGTTCCAGGGTTTAGCAGAGTCCTTCATGGTGGGGGCATAGATTGGGTGGTGGGAAGAAAGCAGCCTCCTCTTAGAACTGGGCAACAGAGTTTACAAGACTCCTTGAGGACTTTTTCTGCCCTAGAGCAACCTCATAGAGTTGGTGAATGGGGACTGTGCACTTGGCTGTAGTCCTTTGGGATCCAAATGCCTCTCCAGTCAGGAAAATGCCAGAAACTCACTCTATAACATTGCTATCTGCCAACAAGGACTATTAGCTCACTCCATATACTCTGCCTTTCTCTCCACTCCCCCCTGCCTTTTTACTCTATAGCATTTAGTACCTGGTAACCTACTATCACATGTATATATTTATTATGTTTATTTTTTATTATTTATCTCCTCCTGCTAGTGGATAATTTCCATAAGGGCAGGGATCAGTTGGGTTTATTTACTGATGTATCCCAATCACTTGCACTGTACCTGCACTTGGTAGGCACTTGGTAAGTACTTGGTGAGTGAAGGTCAGCACGGGAGAGTCTGAGATGGTGCAAATGTGATTTACCCATTCCCTTTTTTGCCCGCTGGGAA
>PVIA01013025.1:0-34444 GCA_004024845.1 Tonatia bakeri | reverse complement strand
ATCAGGAAGCTCACAGAATTGGTTGACTTTGGACATAAATTAGATGAACAAATGCAGGCTACAATAAGAGAAATGAAGGAAAATGCACAGGGAAACAATAGTGAGGAAAAGAAAACTGGGACTCAAATCAATGGAGTGGACCAGAAGGAAGAAAGGAACAACCAAACAGAAAAGAATGAAGAAACAAGAATTCAAAAAAATGAGGAGAGGCTTAGGGACCTCCAGGACACCTTTAAACATTCCAACATCTGAATTATAGGGGTACCATAAGGGGAAGAGGAAGAGCAACAAATTGAGAACTTATTTAAACATATATTAAAGGAAAACTTCCCCAACCTGGCAAGGGAAATAGACTTTCAGGAAGTCCAGGAAGCTCAGAGAGTCCCAAAGAGGCTGGATCCAAGGAGGAACACACCAAGGCACATCATAATTACATTAGCCAAGGTAAAAATGAAGGAGAGAATCCTAGAAGCAGCAAGAGACAAGGAAACAGTAACCTACAAAGGAGTTCCCATCAGACTGTCAGCTGATTTCTCCAAAGAGACCTTACAGGCAAGAAGGGGCTGGAAAGAAGTATTCCAAGTCATGAAAGGCAAGGACCTACATCCCAGATTGCTCTATCCAGCAAAACTTTCATTTAGAATGGAAGGGCAGATAAAGTGCTTCTCAGACAAGGCCAAGTTAAAGGAGTTCATCATCACCAAGCCCTTATTATATGAAATGTTAAAGGGACTTACCTAAGAAAAAGAAGATTAAAAATATGAACAGTAAAAAAAAGTAATCAAATAGAGGGTTAGCAACAAGGAAGTAGGAGGAGGAGGGAGGGGGAAAAGATACAGAGAATAGGTAGCATAGACAGTAGGTAGAAAATAGACAGGGGGAGGGTAAGAATAGTATGGGAAATGTAGACACTAAAGAACTTATGACACATGGACATGAACTAAAGGGGGGAATGTGGATGGGAGGGGATGGGCAGGGTGGAGGGGAGTGAAGGGGGAAAATGGGCCAACTGTAATAGCATAATCAATAAAATAAAGAATAAAAAAATAAAAAATAAATTAAAAAAATGGACAAAAGACTTAAATAGCCATTCCTCCAAACAACACACACAGAAGGCCAACAGGCACATGAAAAGATGCTCAACATCACTACTAATAAAAGAAGTGCAAATCGAAATCACAATGAGGTATCACCTCACAAATGTTAGGATGGCCACTATTCAAAAAAAATTAAAAAATAAAAAATAAAAACCCAAAACAAGTATAGCAAATACTAACAAGGAAGTGGAGAAACTGGAACTTCTGTGCACTGTAAAATAATGCAGCCACTATGGAAAGCAATATGGAGTTTCCTCAAAAAAATAAAAAATAGTACTACCATATGATCCAGCAATCCAACTGCTAGGTATTCATCTAAAAGAACTGAAAAAAAAATATTTTGAAGACATACATGCAGTTTCATGTCCATAGCAGCATAATTCACAGTACCTAAAAAGTGTAAACAACTTAAATTTCCATCAATGAATGAATGGATAAAGAAAAGGTGATATGCATACACACATACATTGGAATATTAATGTGCCCTGGCAGAGTGGCTCAGTTGGTTAGAGCATCATCCCACACACTGAAAAGTTACAGATTCAATCTCTGGTTGGGGCATATATGGCAGGCAACTGATTGATTTCTGTCTCTCCATCTTTCTGTCTCTCTCTCTCCCTCTCAAAATCAATAAACATATCCTTGGAAGAGGATTAAAGAAATGAAATCCTGTCCAATGCTATGACATGGATGAACCTGGAGTACATTATGCTAAGTGAAAAAAGCCAGTCACGGAAGGACCAATACTGCATGATCCCACATATATGAGGTATCTAAAGTAACCAAACTCACAGAAGCAGAAAGTAGAATGGTGGTTACCAGGAGCGAGGTGGGATAGATGGAGAGTTGCTGTTCAATAACATAGAGTTTCAGTCAAGCAAGAGGAAATGGTTCTAGATATCTACTGTATGACAAAGTGCATATAGTTAAGGACACTGTACTATATACTTAAAATTTGATTAAAATGGTAGATTTCATAATGTGTTCTTTATAGCATAAGTGTAAGAAAGAAAGTCATCTAGAAAACAGTTAACTGAGAATATTTTGAAGGCACATGGCTAAAAGACTTGAACTTCAATGTTAAGTTAGAGAAGAGCCTTTGTTAAGGAGGATCTGATGATCTTCCCCAAGAAAGAAAATATATGCTCCCAATATCCATCCTCAAAGTCCAAGTTAAGAGCCCCATGTTTTTTTAAAAATATAAATATGCTGTGACCATGATTCCTAAGAATTAAAAATGTATGAAAGAAAAGGCTAGAAGGAAAGATGACTATATGATGGGATCATGAAGGATTTCTTTATACTTTTCTCTAATATAAAAAAGAATTTATTTTTACAACACCACCACAGAGGAAAAAAAAACCATACCTAATACTAGGAGTAATAAACCAATAATTCATTCTTTTTTTGGAAATACTTCAGTAAATGAAAATTTCTCTTTCATGCCATGAAAGGGTTAATGTAATATCCTCTAAACCAAAAATATGTCTCTCCACAGGGAAATTCTTGCAATGTAGATATAGCACACTAAGAGCACACAGCACTAGCGAAAACTCAGATACATGCAGAGTGATGAATCACTGAGAGAGATGTGCCCTCCCTCATGTAAATCTGAACATTGACAATGAAGAGCAGGGTGGGTGGGGAAGCATATTTTCAGGGAAAGCGGGGGGTGGGGAGCTACAGCTAAAAATCCAATGAACTATAACAACATATAGATGTAGCTATAGAACCGAGATGAGTGTAGCATGACCTTCATTTGTCTAGCATCACATGAATGAAATATAAAAAGTGGAGAATAGTCTCTTTAAATTCAAAGCCTCTATTTTAATCCTATTAAATGTAAAACATCCTCTAATGGTTTAGAGATTTCTTTGTCTTTTTGAACTGTATACCCTAGGCCCCATGGCTAATAAATAAAAGAGCCAGATCTTGAACGCAAGTTTTTGACCCAGAATCTAGGACTTTATTGCCAATACTACTTCTAAAAGAGCCTTATTTATGCTGATAAAATATCTCTGTAGTTAGAGAATGGCATTCATAAAGATTAATTGATAACTTTAGTTTACTATAATTCAGGACAATATTTTCATGATTAGTTTTAAATTTTAATAAAATGTGAATGAACATTTTTAAGTTAGCTGAAAAATACTAAGTAAAGAGATGCGTTTTATTGCACTCTATGTACAATACCTAAGCTTCCAGACACTAGGCTGGGTATCATGCACCCGAACTAGAGTGGATAAATACACCTTTCTGCTACGGTGGCATAGTGCACCACTCTTCTGTTTCCTGTTTGGTGAAAGGACAATCATGGCCTGAGTAAAACCTCAGGAATGATATTAGATCATCTATCTTTGTCACTCTGGATATCAACAAAATAAATCAAAATAGGTAACTCCATAATCTCGCACACACACATACACACACATATTATATACCCTTTTGCTCCAGTACCGTAACAAGACAAGAAAAAAATAAAACAGCCTTCTTTTGTCATTTCAGCAATAAAAGTCTTCATTAGACATTTTGCCAAGAACATTATTGCCTGCAGTACCTGTTATGAACTGCAGGAATAGTTTCCTAGAAGTAAAAATGTGCTTTATAATATGAAGAAACTGAAAATGTTAAGTGATGTGCCTATCACACAGTAGGTACTCAAATACAGATAAATCATAAATATACATCCATCTCCTAAATGAAAGATCAAAGAATTATCTCTATATTACTACCAATATCTGACTCCCTTAAAATCAAATTCAGAAAAAAATATAAGAGAAATTTTAAGTTGGTATTTATTATGGAGAGTTATAAATTGGTTAATCATGTGGTTAATAATTATGACCAATATTTCCTACTACAGATACTTACTAAAATGGCACTCACAACTTAAAAAAAAATACTTTTTCATACTTTGAGGTTTTCCCTATTATTTTCTTGCCAATACTAATTAACTATCATTTATTTATAGAGACATAGAAGCTCATGTTGGTAAGTATTTTTTAAAACTTTTACTCACAAGGTTAATTTTCCAAGTTGGGTATACATAAGACTAAAAACTGGTCAAACACCCTTGAGACCTCCATATTTTGCCTATTTTAGACTTCTTGATCTGGTCTGCCTAAGTCAGGTCTATCAATTTATTCTTATTATATGAAGCTTGAAAATCAGCCCCAAATCCACTTGAATGTAGCTCTTGCTTTATAATGAGGCTAACAGACTACACAGGGCCTCAACACTTGTTGGTTACAATTCATTTCTTTATAACTGTTTGCATTCAAAACATGATATTGTGGTCACGAACACTTCTCTGCTATCATAACGAGTTCCTGTGGGGATTCCACATACTCACTTTTGGCACATGAGGATTGAATTCCACAGCTCTATGAATGGCCTCGACTGCATTCATCTCTGCTGTGCTCAGCCCCCGCCGAGATGCAGCCTCGGGAGAGAATCTGAAAAGCAGAAAGACAAACACCATCCAGTTGGAAACACTGCTTGGGCATCATACCAGAGAGGCATCTACACATCAAGGGCCCATAAAACCACAGCGAGCCAATGGCATGACCTTTCCAAACCTCCACTACATGAAACCTCTGAGTGACCCCTCAGACCGAGGCCAACAAAAACCCCAGCAGAAGCAGAAAGCATGTTTGCATCTAATTGCGGCAGGAATTAAATACAGCTGTTAAGTCTCTCTGGCTAAATAGCTAATCTAAATTTTCTATGGGGTACCTGCTTAGCTCAGGAAAGGGGGCAGGACTGACAAGGGCAGACAGTGTAGGAAAAAGAGAAAACTAGGTTACAGAAGAGCTCACTTGGTTAAAAACAGAACTGGGGAGAATTTTAAATGAGGCTCCCAACCCAATGTCAATGCTGCCATGGAGGTTAAGTTGTTGCAGCTTCAGCAGCAAAGCCTGCTTGGGGCTGTTCCAGAAGGGGGGTGTGCATGCCCAAACTGTGGGCGAGACACCTGCCCAAGTGAATGAAAAAAACCAGACCATGCAATCTCTTTCTCACCTCACACCCAGGGCTAACTCCAGAGCTGTGCTTGGCAGGCAGACACCACAGGGGAAGCTGTGACAACCCTGGCCCTGCCCTCCCAAGCTGGAGTCGCTGTGTAGGGAGAAAAGATGTTGCAGTAGGTACTGGCGATCTACAGGATAAAAAAGAATGAAAGACAATTACTTCGGTCTTGAAGTGCACACACACTTAACAGCAATCCTGTCTGACATAGCAGAGGCTAGTTTCTTTTCCTGTTATCTGATTTTCAATGCTACCAAAGGAGTGTTTCAGGGCAGTGTAAGCATTCCTGAACTGAAAAACAGTTAAGCCATCTATTCTCTTTCACCTGCCAGTCATATCTTGGATATTTATGGAAATTCTCTATGCCACAATCACCTGCCTGAGTAAAGTGGGCAAATGTCCCACTGAGATGGCAACTCGAAGTAAACAGACCCTGGGTTGGGAGTGAGTTTGGAATTGATGAGGCAAAGAATGGGAGACGACCATCCCCTCTGCCATATTACTACCCAGCCTTCTACTGCTGAAGGAAGAGGAATACGAGAGGAATATGAAAAAACAATTTTTTAAATGAATAAAAAGAAGGCATTTTGTTTAAGTCCCAAGCAGGTCTTTGGGTATCTATTATCTGACCAAAAAATAAAAAAAAAACAACAACAAAAAAATCACTTCAGAGGCATGGAATTGCATATAAATCCCTCTTTAGGGACTCAAACATCCCTACAATATACCTCAGGGTACCAATTCCCTCCTTCTTGTAGTGAAAGAAAAGATCAGCAGATTTTGGAAAACGCATGCTCATAAGCAGTGGTCTCATAGACTAAGAGAAACTTTCAGAGAAACTCTCAGGAGCAACACCTCTCCTTAAGTCAGGTCAGGCATTCGGTATCTATTCACTTACTTGTCAGAGACAGCTCTTGCTTTGAGCAAGGCAGCTGTGTAGCATATTGTTGCCGACTTTGGTAAGCTTATATCTGTTAGAGAAAGAAGAAAGGCACTGTTGTAAGTTTGCACAAACAAGGGGCACTGATTTTTAATACACTTGTATTTTAATCATGTAAGTCTAACAAAGTATTAATTAAGAATATTTTAATACACACAGTACACAGCTGTCCCTTATGTATTAGGGTGGTATTTACAATTAAGGGCAATTTACATTTTTGTAAATAATTCATGTTTAAAATCCACCAGACTGACTACAGAAATCATCTATTTCAAATTGTGTATTTTTATATGTTGAGTTTATTTAAGCAGAAAATAGCTATAAATATATCAATTTAAATATTATTTGAATACCCTTGATATCATGAAAGGCAAACAGAACCTCTTTGTGATCTAAAAAATTTCTCAATATGAAATATTTAATGTGAAGAAAAAATATTACCTGGATTAAAAAACAAAACAAGCAAAACACCACAGCTTAAACCAAGTTTCTTTTGAATGAAATTTCAAAGAGTTCATATTCAGTTTTTTTGTTTAAAAAGGTAACATATATTATATATTATCTAGTTGATAAACCTTTATAAATATTTATAAGGATATATATGAAATTGTTTTAGAAAACTATATAATTTTTGTTCATTCACTCCCCTCCCGTATAAACCCTAATTTGTTTCCCAGAACAACTTCCTCTCAATTTGTGTGGAAAATCTCAGATGAAGAGGTGGGAGTGGGTAACACATTCAGACAATGAGTTTACAGGGAAGTAAGAGCACAGGGTACAGCCGAGATGAACTCAAAGAGAGCAGTCCTTCGAGGGAAATTTGTTTTTAAATTATGATTTTTATTAGAATAGTAGGTTCTTTAATACTCAACCTAGTTTATGCTACAACATGGAATACCTTCTTAATGCAGACCAGGTAAAAATATGCCACTCCCAGTACTACAAAATTCTCTCTGAGTTAGAGGAACTCTACCACCTGTAATGCCTCATCAGTTTCTTCCCAGAGCTGTTTTCAACTCAGAATTATATTACAGTAGGAATGGAAAGGGAAGTCCCACAACCAGCCAAAAGACAGGAGAAGAAAATAATTTCATAAAAAAAAAAATCTCTCCTCCAACAGCAAATATTTACCATCAATTCCAGCATAAGGAATTTCTCTTTGAGGGAAATTTCAGTGAGTGATAAAATACAAATAATCATAGAAAATATCAACATAGAATAGAAAGGGAAAGAGGTGTTTGTAACCCTGAATTTGGATGCTATATTCAAACTAAGAAAAAATAAAAATGTCAGTCACTCTCAGATTTGTCTTGTTACTTTTCCAATATCTAAATATTTAACCACTTCCTAGTGTGGGATATCAATCCAGAAATCAAATATGTTATTTGCTATGGTCCACTCATGGACTGTTATTGAAAGATAATTTTTAAAAACTGTGCATAATGCACATTTTACTTACTTAAAAGTTCAGACCTTTTTTTAAAAAAATTATCCAAGCCTTGTTTCCACCCTTCCTGGTATGATCTGTGTTTCTTCTGGGTCCACCCAGTACACCTTTCTATGAAGGGGGGACCAATGAAAAGTCCTAAGAAGATGTTAAGGCTGAAAACAATGCTCATAATTACTTGAAGGTCACAGCACAAGATGGAGCCTCACTTGATAAACTAAAGAAAACCTATTAAGGATTTAGCTTCTCAGTGAGAAAGATCAAGCAAAGGGACACATTCACCCAGTTAGAAATGCAGAAAAAGATACAACTGAGGTGTTCCAGCAGAATACCAGAGATGCCTAATCAAAGGTGATCGTTAATCCAGAACCAGACCCCCTCACACCCATTCACAACTGGAAGCATACAACAGAATGCTGCAACATTATGACTATATAGTACATTTTCCCATTAAATATTTTTTTACTCTTTGTACATAAAAGTGGTATGGTATATATGTATAGTCATTATGCTTAAAAAAATAACAAAAATATATTTTAATCAATATCAAATGGGGGAAGAGGGAAATGTAAATACCCCAAGCCCCAGTGAAGTATGTTCATTCTCTTTGCTATCTTTTTACTCTAGCATATTATTTTGCTCTCACTATTTAACAAAAATAAAAAATACCTAAAATTCTTGCATAACTTGTTTATGTTGATGCTTGAACAATGTGGGGTTTGGGGTGCCACTCCTAACGCAAGTCAAAAATCCACATATAACTTTTTAACAGCCTACTGTTGACCAAAAGCCTTATTAATAAATAGTTGATTAACATATTTTGTATATTATTTGTATTATATACTATATTCTTATAATAAAGTAAGCTAGAGAAAAGAAACTACTATTAAGAAAATCATAAGGAAGAGAAAATACACTTATAGTACTATATGTTTGTATTGAAAAAATCTGCATATAAGTGGACTAGCTTAGTTCAAACTTACGTTGTTCGAGGGTCAACAGTATTTTCAACATTTTTCTTTTAATTCTGTCAAAGCAATATGTGTACTTGGTAATGGCAATTTGTTTCTAAGAAGGGATGCATTATTAGGCAAAAAAAAAAAAAAAAAACTGATTCTAAATCCCTTCTGGTAAAGCATCTTGTTGTTCAAATAAGATTTTTGTTTACATACTTTTTAAAAATTATGCTTCTCTTTGGCAATATAAATCAAAACTTTAGCATTTTGCTTTTCACTAGCAATTCCACTTCTGAGATTTTGTCTTAAGGGACATAATCATGACCATGCTTGAAGTCTTAGCTTTAGGGATATTTCTACTGGTAGAAAACTGGAAATAGCCTAAATATCTAAATATAGGACATTGGTTAAGGTATCTTATATCCAGAGGGTACAGTCATATGTGGTCATTAAATCATATAGTTAAAAAGCATTTTAATGATCAGGAAAATGTTACAGTTTTGTGTATACATCAATAAGTAAAACAAGTATACAAAAATTATTATTCATATATTTTTAAAAAGCATTTATATGCACAGAGATAAAAAGACTGCAATTATATATACCAAATATCAATAATGTTTATTTCTGGGTCGTGGATTATAGGCAATGTTTCTCTACTGTTTATCTGTACTTCCAGAGCTTCCTGTGATGTACACGTAGTAAATAAATAAAAAAAAAATAACAATGATGCCAAATGGAAGAATTCAATTGTATAAATTATCTGAAGCATGTTCTTGGACAAATATTTGGTGGAGCCAGACACTGACAGCATAGACAGACAAAGATACAACTAACAGAAAGAGCTGTTAGCCTATAGATCTATGGGGTGCACTTACATACCTTTGTTAAAGTTAGTATATTCCTTTTGTGGTGTGCACTCAAATATATTTGCATCTGCCTGGCTGGTGTGGCTCAGTAGATTGAGTGCCGGCCTGCAAACCAAAGGGTCACTGGTTTGATTCCCAGTCAGGACACATGCCTGGGTTACAGGCCAGGTCCCTAGTTGGGGGTGTATGAGAGGCAACCACACAATGATGTTTCTCTCCCTCTATTTCTCCCTCTCTTCCTTCTCTCTAAAATTAAATACAATCTTTAAAAACAATAAATAAATATGTTTTCATGTATCAGCTGTCTAACATCTAAATCAGAGGCAGGGACTGCATGTTTAGACTCACTTTCAAGAAAAAACCATTTACACTACCTTTAGGGCAAAGCTAATTATTACGGGTGTTTGCCTCATTAGCACTACCTCTTTGATTTTTTTAAAAACAATAGGCCAAGACTTGGTTGCTGTCACCTATTATAATTTTGAAATTTATTATTTAAAAATAATTATAGGCTCACAAGAAGCTGTGAAAATGATGCACAGAGTTCTATGAATGCTTCCCTCAGCTTTCCCTAATGGTGACATCTTACAGAACTGCAGTACAATATCAAAAATCAAGAAATTGACATTGATCAGTACTCAAGTTAATCACAGATCTTCTTCAGTTTTACATGCATTTGTGTGGTATGTGAGTATAGAGTTCTATTTTATTTTATCCTATGGCTACATTCATGTAACCATCACCATCACTGAAATACACAACTGTTGCAAAGGAACTCTCTCATGCTACAGCTTTATTTGTACCCTCCTCACCCACTTCTGTCCCCTGGTAACCACTAATTTGTTTCCTATCTCTATAGTTTTGTCTGCCAACTATGATTTTATGTTATTACCACTAGGGTAATATATAAAATGATAAGGGTAATAGAGTGGCCAACAGTAGTGATGAAAATGATAGTATCAAAATTTTGAGGGGACTGTGGTCAAGATGGCAGCATAGGTACATGTAGTACTTGAATCCTCCCACAGCCACATCCAAATCACAACTAAGCTACAGAACAACATGAACCACCTGAAATCTAGCTGAACAGAAACCCTACAACTAAGGATATAAAGAAGAAACTATAAGGAGACTGATAGGAGGGGCGGAAATGCAGAACAGGCTGGCCCTGGGACACCCACATGAATCAGATAAAAATCAGGGGAGGTATTTCAGATGCAGAGGAGGTATTTCAGATGAGGAGTGAGGGGTCCCAGATCCATACCAGGTCCCCCAGCCTAGGGTTCCAGTACCAGGAAGAGAAGTCCTCATAACTTCTGGCTGTGAAAACCAGCAGAGACTGTGACTGAAACAGAGGGCTTCTCGCAGTTCCTCTTTAACAGCCTGTGGACAGACATTCAAACTCACTTGCTCTGAGCTCCAGCACTGGGACAGTCAGTGACTTGAAAGACACCAGGTGGTCTGGCATCGAGGTGAGAGCTGTAGGGGCAGCTTTCCCCCAGACAGAAGTGATGGCAGGGACCATTATCCCTTTTCTGGGTCTGCCACTCACAGAGCCTGCAGGCTGGTGCCATATCTGAGTCTCCATCTACCTGACTAACACTGTTTTCTGTGCCCTGGAGATTCTCTGAGACCCTGCCCCACCCCACCCAACTTGCAGGCCCATCCAAACTGTTTCCAGTGGTTTTTCCATATAGCTGGCCTCTCTTGGCTGTTGCTTCGGACTTTCCTAAAATCTCTTGAACAAGTAGCATCTGGCCTAAGGGTGTACCATACCTCCTCCTAACTGGCCCCAGGCCCAGCATCCAACCTTGGTTTGCAGCTTGCCTTCCCCTGGGCACCTCCATGCCCGGCACAACTAACAAGCATCTGCAGATTGCTTTGCAGCTTATGCTGGTGGCCCCAGAGAGGGAACCACTGGTGTCTGACCTTAGCCTGCACCAGCCAGAAGGCCCCAAAGCCAGTGCACCCTGTGGCAGCTTCAGACCATGTTAAAGCATCACTCAACCTCCTCCACAATGGATACATTCAAGGAGCAAACTCAGCAGGTACTAGAACCCCACTGAAATAACTACTGCTACATAGAGTGAGCCCCTATACAGCTGATGCTGTACAGTGGTCAAAGCCAGTCCTTACAGCTGACTGCCCTGGGGGTAAATCCCTCCAACTGAGGTGCCAACAATCATCAAGGCTCAACTACAACAGGAGAGTATACACAGCCCACATGGGGGGGCATACCTAGAATGCCCAGCTCAGGGGATCAGGGAGGCTGTGCTGCTGGATCATATAGGACACCTACTACATTAGGCCACTCTACCAAGTCTGGGAGACATAGCAGCTACCTAATACATAGAAACATACACAGAGAGGCTGTCAAAATGAGGGGCCAAAGAAATGTGCTCCAAATAAAAGAACAGAACAAAAGTCCAGAAAAAGAACTACACAAAATGGAGACAAGCAATCTACTAGATACAGAGCTCAAAACACTGGTTATAAGGCCCCAGCCAGGTGGCTCAGTTGGTTGGAGCATTGTCCCATACACCAAAAGGTTGCAGGATTGATTCCCAGTCAGGGCACATGCCTAGGTTGCATGTGCAATCCCTGGTTGGGGCACATATGGGAGGCAGCCAATCAATTTTTCTAACATCACTGCTTCTCTCTCTCTCTCTCTCTCTCTCTCTCTCTCTCTCTCTCTCTCTCTCTCAAATCAATTAAATATATTGTTGGGTGAGGAAAACCAACCAGATAAGCCTAGTAGAACTGCAATGAAGAGACAGAAAACATAAATAAGAACCCATTAGAAAAGAAGAATACACTAGTTGAAAAGAAGAATACATTACAAAGAACCAACTGTGGAGTAAATCAAGCAGAGGATCAAGTCAAGATTTGGAAGAAACTAAAAATCACCCAATCAAAAAAGAAGAAAGAAGAAGGAAGAGGAGGAAAAAGATAGCATAAGGAGCCTTTAGGACAACTTTCAGCATACCAACTTTCACATCATGGCATGCTGGAAGGACAGAAGAAAGATCAAGGAACTCAAAATCTATGTGAAAAAACTATAACAGAAAACCTCCCATTTCTGGTGAAGGAAATACACATACAAGCCCAGGAGGTGCAGAGACTCCCAAACAAGATAAACCCAAAGAGGCCCACACCAAGACATATCATAATTAAAATGCCAAAGGTTAAAGACAAAGAGAGAATCTTAAAATGAGCAAGACAAAGGCAGTTAGTTATCTACAAAAGCGCTTCCATAATACTGACTGTCAGTTGATTTCTCAACAGACACTTTGCAGGCCAGAAGGGATCGGCAAGAAATTTTGAAAGTGATGAAAACTAAGGACTTAAAGCCAAGAATACTTTACCCAGCAAAGCTATCAATTAGAATCAAAGGATAGGTAAAGAGTTTCCAGGACAAGAAAAAGCTAAAGGAATTCATCACTATCTGGCCAGTATTACAAGAAATGTTAAAGTCTTTTTCAAGAAGAACAGAGGATCAAAAACATGAATGATAAAATGTCAATAAGTACATATCTACCAACAATTACTTTTAAAGCAAATGGATTAAATGCTCTAATCGAAAGATATATGGAGGGAGGCTGAGTGAATAACAAGATCCTTACGTATACTGTCTGCAAGGGACTTACTTCAGATGGAAAGACACACAGAGACTGAAAGTAAAGAAATGAAAAATGACACTTCATGAAAATGGAAACAAAAAAATCAACAAACAAAAAGTTGGGGAAGCAGTACTTATACCAGACAAAAAAGACTTTAAAACAAAGGCTATATAACAAGAAACAAAGAAGGATCTGACAATTCTACTTCTAGGTATTTATCCAAAAAAAAAAACAAACCCCAAAACACTAAATTAAAAAGACGTATGCAGTCATATGTTCCTGCAGCATTATTTTCATTAGCCAAGATATGGAAGCAACCTAAGTGTTGATAGATAGGTGAACAGATGAAGAAGAAGAGGTGCATGTATACAATGGAATGTGACTCAGCCATAAAAAAGAATGAAAACTTGCCATTTGCAATAACATGGATGAATCTAGAAGGTGCTGTGCTGAGTGAAATAATCCAGACAGAGAAAGATAAATGCCATATGATTTCACTTACATGTAGAGTCTAAAAACCAAAATAGACAAACTGGCAGAACAGAAATAGACTCATAGGTACAGAGAACGTTTTTACAGTTGCCAGATGGGTGGGGGGTAGGGGAGTTGGGTGGAAAAGGTGAAGGTCTAAGCACAAACTGGTAGTTACAGAATAGTCACGGGGATATAAAGTACAGCATAGGGAATATAGTAAATAATACTGTAATAACTATGTGTGGTGTCAGGCGGGTGACAGATTTATCAGGTGATTATTTCTTATTATATGTCTAATAACTGGGTTGTACACCTGAAATTAATATAATATTGTAAGTCAACAGTAATTGAAAAATAAAAAATTATTTAAAGCCAAAAAAAGTTTTGAGCAGGAAATAAACACAAATAAGCTGCTTTCCAATATTACTTGTAATATGTTCAGAAATTTTATTCAGAGGAAAAGGCTACCAAAATCATTCTAAGTCCAATTTTGTATGAATAGATACTGTGCAGCCATTCTGTCTTTTACAGGTGGCATGTAGCTGCCATTATTACCAGGAAGTTCTCTTAATAATTAGAATCCAAGGAGGAGAGAAAAGAAAAGAATGAGGTATTGTATGATTCCATTGCTCACTGCAGAAACAAGAAATGCTACATAAATGTTTCTCACTTAAGCAGAGCTGAACTACTGGTGTTAGTTTAATTTTCCTTCCACTTCTTTGCCATCTTGTGTTTCATACAGGTCCTTTTCTGAAAAGGGAAGAGCATTCTTCAAGTGTCTTAGGGATGCAAAACCAAATTGTCATGAAAGTTTCTCTTTAAAATCTACAATCTTGAACTTCATACAATAGTAATCTTAGAGCATATACTGTCTTGCATCCAGATTCTTTCACTCAGCATGATGTTCCTTCTATGTTGCAGCATGTATCAGCACTTCACTTTTGTGTATTGCTCAGTAGTATCTCATTGTGTAGATTTACTACAATATGCTTATTCTCTTGCTAGTGGCTATTTGGACTGTTTTCCATTTTGAAGCTATTATAAATAAAGCTATTTTGACTATCCTTGTGTCAGATTTTTTTTAATGAAAAACAAACAAACAAGAAAAACCCTTATTTTTCTTGGATATGTAACTAGAAATGAAATTGCTGAGTCAGGAGGTGCATGTTGTATTTAATCTGGTTACATGAAGTTTTTAAAACTAATATATGGTGATAGATGCCAGAAAAATTGTTACTTGTGGGTTGAAAGGCAGTTTTCTGGCCAGAAAGGAGTCTGAGGTAATCTTCTGAGATGATGGAAAGTTCTATGATCCTGGGTGGTCATCACAAAGGGGTATACATAAGTGAAAAGTCACCCAGCTCTACACTTAACATTTGTACATGCCACTACATATAACTTATACCTCAATAAAAACTTAAAATATTAAAAACCTACAATCCTGTGCCACCTGAAAGTGTCTTCTCTTCAATTTAACTTTTGTAACATTTTACTTGTTTTTTATCATTCTGGCCCCCTCTATTCTCTCTACAAATCCTTATCTAAAAATTATTTACTAATTTTGCCTTCTATAACAAAATAGGATCTGGTTATTTCTCGACAGGCTTTCAAATATTAAGAAAGTTAAAACATCTTCTCTAAACCTAGTTTTCTCTGTAATAAATACTTCTCATTCCTCAATGACATATTCTTCAGAACCTCTCGCTTATTTTTGTTACAGAGCCATGGGTGATTTCAAAATATGAGAATTAGAAGTGGACATAACCCTCTAAATCCCTGAAACCTGGCCAGCACAGAGATCAAATGAAAAGTACAGTCTGAGGAGCTACAGCCCTACACTTCTCCAAATACTGTCTTGGATGGCCCTGGAACTGAGCAACTAGAACTCCTTTGTTCCAACAACTGTATAGTCAACAAAATCTCCCATATTCTATTCAAATTGACCACAGCCAAATCCATGTCTTTTCACTTTTACTTAAGCCAAGAAAACTTTGGAAACTATAAGCAGGGTTTCCCATTTGACTTCATTAAATTTTAAATCTTAAAATGAAATCCAAACCATTAAATCTTAATAGTATCATCCCATCTACCATTCTAAATCAAGCTACCATTCACAGATTTGCTCCATACACTTCATAAGCATACGACCTTCTTCCTCACATGATCACTATCATCATCGAAATTCTTGCTAACATTTTTCAAGTGCTTAAGTGCCAGGCACTGGTGTTGATCACTTACTCACATTATGTATTTAATCTTCAGAGCAACCCTATGAGATAGGACCTACTGTTAGCTCTGTTTCAGAGATGAGGAAAGTGGGGCATACAATGGTTTAAAAATACACCAATATCACATATTTAGCACAAATATAAGTTGTCTTCAGAATACATGATTTTTAACCATGCCATGTTGTCTATAAGGTCTCATTTTTAAAAAATAATGACCATAGCAATACCCTCCCCCCCAAATTCAGGAATCGTATTCAATACATCATCCTAAATTTGCAATGGTCTGCACTAATACACATGCAGCTCTTTATTATACTATATCATTAAATTATACAATTAATTAATAGTACAATAAGTATTATGGCCACATTGCTTTACATTATCTAAAAGCATAGCATTAAAAACATTATCAAATGCCTTACTTAATAAAGATATAAATACAGTTGACCCTTGAACAATAGGAAGGTTAAGGACATGGACCCCCAATGCTGTCAAAAATCCTGGTGTAACCTATGACTCCTTCAAAACTTAAAAACAGTCGTTCCTCAGTATGCATGGAGGATTGATTCCAGAACCTGTGCATATACCAAAATCTGCAGAAAATCTGCTCAACTCCCTTACATAAAATGTCATAAAACAATGTGTAGAGTCAGTTCTCTGCATTTGAGGGATCAAAAAACCGTTTTTGATCCAAGGCTGGTTGAAAATGCAGATGCAAAACCCTGGGAAATGGAGGGTCAAGTGCATATTTACTAAAAAAAAAAAACTGTATATATTTATTGCAAAAAAATCTGCATATAAGAGGACTAATGCAGGTAAAACCTGTGTTGTTCAGGGTCAACTGAACTTCTGTAGCATTCCTCTAATTCAAAGATACAAAGAAAAATGGCTATTTACATTAATAAAAAACATTTAAATACTATTTTATAGACTTCAAATGCTTTCACACCCACTGTATCATCTGTTTTTATTTGGCAAAATTTCCTTTGTAAATCCATGTTGGGTCTTTATTCACTACCTGTTCATAAACCACATAATCATCACTCCTAGAATTTTGTTGGGATTGGCTTATTTATTTAAATACTTTAAAAATAGAATCAAAAGCATTGAGGGGACATCAAAAATAGGAATAAATAGTTGCATGTTTTTATCACTGCATAACACATTACTTTCTTCTCCAACTAGTATTACTATAAGATAGATCAAAGAATTGGATAAGAGCACATAACTATGAAGGTCATCCTCAAAAATATTTTTAGATGACTTCCAGTGAAGATAGCAATGTAGTTAGACATGGCTCTGACCCAACCACATCAAAATTACAACTAAAATATAGAACAACCATCACTCAGAACTATCAGAAACCAAATTGATTGGAAGTCTGACAACTATGGAATTAAAGAAACAACATCCATTCAGACTGGCAGGAGAGGTGTAGATGCAGAACAGGCTGGTCTCACACCCACGTGGATAAAAATTCAGGAGTGACATCTTAGGAGTGAAGAGTCCCAGGCACATACCAGGCCACCCCATCCCAGGGTTCTAGTGCCAAAGGATAAGTACCCACAACTTCTGGCTATAAAAAGCAGTGGGGATTGAGTCAGTGGAAGAAACTTCTAGATTCCCAATCACTTTCCTCTTAAAGAATCCACACACAGACTCACCTACTCAGACTCACTCCCTCTGAGCTCCAGCACTGGGGTAGCAGCTTGAAAGGCACCAGTGGCATATAAGAAAAAACTGAAGTGTCTGCCATTGAGGTGAACAGAGGCCACTGTCCCTTTTCTGTACCCTCCCCCCACAAAGCCACAGAGCTGGCAAGCAGACTTCATCAACCTGACTAACATTGGAGATCCCCTGGCCCCACCTTGGAGATCCCCAGAGACACCACCCCACCCAACTTACTGGCCCACTCAAGTGGCTTTTCCATATGAATGGCTGGTCTTGGCTCATGCTCCACAACTTCCTAAATCTTCTCAAACAAGCAACAGCTGGCCTCAGTGAGACCCAGGCCAAGCACTAGCCGCAGCCAGCCTAGAATCACAACTTCACTTCTCTGGGAATCTCCAAGCACAGCACAATTAGCAGCCTCCTCAGATTACATTATAGCTTAGGCAGGGTGGCCCCAGGCCTTGCACCACCCTGGAAACCCCAGAGCCTGTGCACCCAGTGGGCAGCTACAGACCATGTCAGAGCACCACCTCTCTACCCCTGATCCTCCACGAAGGGCAGAGGTTGGTCATCAGTGGTCACAGCTAGTCCTTGCAGCTGACTGACCTGGGTAAATCCCTCCCACTGACCTGCCAACAGCAATCAAGGCTCAATTATAAGAGGAGGGTGTACATGCCCCACACAAATGTCACATCTCAAGTGTCCAGCTTGGGTGATAGAAGAGGCTGTGCCACTGGACCCGACAGGTCACCTCTCAAGACAAGGAGTCAAAGCAGCTCTACCTAATACATAAAAACAAATATAGGGAGGCTGCCAAAATGAAGAGACAAAGAAACATGGCCCAAATGAAAGAACAGACAAAAATCCAGAAAAAGAGCTAAGTGAAATGGAGATAAGCAATCTATTAGATGCAGAGTTCAAAACAATGGTTATAAGGATGCTCAAGGAACTTAATGAGGACCTCAGCAGCATAAAAATATCCAGTCAGAAAGGAAGGATATACTAACTGAAATAAAGAACAATTTATAGGGAGACAAAAGTACAGTGGATGAAGCCAAGAAATCAATGATTTGGGATATAAGGAAGCAAAAAACAATCAATCAGAACAACGGGAAGAAAAAAGAATCTCAAAACAAATGAGGATAGTATAAGTAGCCTCTGGGATAACTTCAAGAGGTCCAACATTCGCAGAAGAAGAGAAAGAGCAAGAAATTGGAAATCTATCTGAAAAAATAATGGAAGAAAACTTCCTTAATTTGGTGAAGGAAACTAACATGCAAGTCTAGGAGGCACAGAGAGTTCCAAACAAGATGGATGAAAAGTGGCCCACTCCAAGACATATCATAATTAAAATGCCAAAGGTTAAAGATAAAGAGAAAATCCGAAAAGTAGCAAGAGAAAAGCAGAGTTACCTTAAAAGGAGTACCCACAAGACTGTCAGCTGATTTCTCAAAAGAATTTTTGCAGGCAAAAAGGGGCTGACAAGAATTATTCAAAGTGATAAAAAGCAAGGACCTACAACAAGATTACTTTATCCAGCAAAACTATCATTTAGTACTGAAGGGCAGATAAAGTGCTTCCCAGACAAGGTAAAGCTAAAGTAACTCATCATCACCAAGACATTATTATATGAAATGTTACAGGGACTTATTTAAGAAAAACAAGATCAAAACTATGAACAATAAAATGGCAATAAATACATATCTAGCAACAGCTGAATCCAAAAAACAAACTGAGCAAATGAGAAGAACAGAGACAGAATAGTGGATGTGGAGAGCATTCTGATGATTGCCAGATGGGAGAGGGTGTGGGGGAATGGGTGAAGAGGTAAAAGGGTTAAGACATACAAATAGGTAGTTATGGAATAGCCATGGAGATGTAAAGTACAGTATAGGAAATGGAATAGCCAAAGAACTTATATGCATGACCCATGTACATGAACAATGGTGGGGTAAATGCATAAGGGAGTGAGGGGTACTAGGTGGAAGTGGGCAAAGGGGGAAAAATCAGGACAACTGTTAATAGCATAATCAATAAATATAATTTAAAAAATAAATAGTTGAAAAAATCTTTTACTTGTAGATGAAGAAATAGAGGCCTAGAGAAACTAAATGATATACTTAAGAGCCACTTAACTAATTAGTGACAGAACTGGTCTTATAATGCCATGTCTTTGTCACCATCCCATACTACAAATGTGGTATTTGCTTTTACTTTCCTTATCATTATTCTCCTATACTTTCTTTACCACTCTGCTTGGAAAATACTTTTACAATTAAAATACTGAGACTTTTGCTTCCTCTGGACTTTAACCCCTGAACAACTGCTTACTGGTTTCTACCTCACTTGCGTATATATACTTATTTAGCTCTTTGTCATTCTGATCTTTTCATATACATTAATCATTTGTGTTTCCTTTACATTTTTTTCCCTTGGAAACAACTATAATATCATCTTTTAGAATCTCCCATCATTTTTGAACCAATTTCCACCAAAATAAAAAAGAGAAAAACTCTGTAGCTCCTATGCCAAATAGTGTCATCACAAAGTTAAGTCATTTATTGAACCTCCATTTATGGATTTGTATTTGTTTTTCCTCTGAATTAAAAAAAGAGTGTGGCTTTGGCTTTTTGTTTGTTTGCTTTTAGATTCAGGGAATATGTTTATAACTTATGATCCCTTCTTTTACTATTATGAACTATAAGATAACATGGTCTCCTTCTTTTAAGAGTCTTCTTTTTTGGTAAGAATTAAACCCAGGTTATTAATTACCCTGAGGCTTCGTTTACTTCAGTAGTAACTGAAGTGTTACTAAGGCAAGAATTTATCAGATGCTCTGCTTTTAGCAAATGAAACTTCTTACAGATGACTACACATGCAGCCATTCACACAACATACTCCACTGTCTCCAAATTCACACCCTTGAAAGACTAGATAGAAACAGCACTGGTTCCCCACATTCCACTTTGTTCTCCTAGTGTCACTATTACATATTAGCAGAAGTAGATAGATGTCAATGGGTTACACAAGTCCTGGCAGGCTCTTAATCATGTCTTAGTCACACCACCCCCAAAAACAGAGTATCTAAGGGTTATGCTAGGTCTACAGAGGTCTCAGTTTCCTATAGTTGAAAGATCACCAGAAAACAAAAGAAATTAAGTGATTATGTTTCAAGTAAGAAGTTTTGATCACCCAGGAAATAAAAAAATTTGTGCAGTGGGGTTGTTTAAATAAGAAAATCAAACTGTAATAACTCTTATATTTATTGGTTGCAAAATCTAGCAAGTGTCTTCCTAAAGGATAGAATTCTGCTTCTTCCTGGTGTCTCTTCAGTGGCACACCGCTCCTTCTTGTCTTACTGCTTTTGTACTGTGTTCATTTCTCAACCAACTCAAGTCAAAAGGTGCAGGGTATGAATCCATTGTGCCACTCTCCTCCCTTCGTGATCAGATCGAAGTCCCTCCTCTGCTGAAATGGACTCCAGGTCTGTCCATGGGCTTCAGAATAAAATCCAACCTAGATCCAAAGCTCTTCAAGGTTTCATCCCCTATCTAATTCACCCAAATCATCTTCTGCTCTTTACTGGAGTCCCACTCCATCTCTCTGCTCTGTGGGATACATAGAGTTCCTAAACAAGAGATATCCATCCTGCCCCAAACTTTACGACATGCTCTCTTTGCCTCTAGCACCCTCACTGTCTGGCTCAGCTCAGATTCTATCTCCATGGGGAAGGCTTCCCTCACTCCCTCTGGGTGAGAAGTCCCTTTCATCTGGGGTTAAACTATCACAATCTTTGATCTTTATAGCAATTGTCTGTTCTCGTATTTTCCTCTTCTACTTACACGATGTGCTTGAGGAGTAAAAGCTGTGTTTCTTCATCACTTTGTACCCACAACACAATCAATATCTGAAACATAGTTGGTGGTCAGGGTTTGCTAAATGAAGTCCTAAATTAATATACTAATATCTCAAATTACTTGATAGTACCTCCTTTAATTGTGCAAACGTCTACATCTAATTTAGCTTCTGGGAGCCAAAAGTAATGTGTTGATGGGTGTTTTACGAGAGAGTCAGGAACTTATTTCTCAACATATGCATTACATTTATCTTTGCTTATGGCATTCTTGCAAAATGCAAGAAATTGTACTAGATGTCTATTTGAAACAGCAGTGGAATAAAAAAGTAGGGCAGGAAGAAAGCAAGAGTAAAAGCTGAAACAAGGTTGAAAACAAGTAGAACTTTGGGCCAGAAACAAGAAAGTAAATACCTCTTCTGGCTCCCAAAGACCCTTTATGGGATGATGCTGCTAAAAGAATAGGTTGTCTCAGGGAAAATGACCCCTAACTTTTCAAAAGTCAAAATAGCTCATAATAACAAATTTGAAATTTAGTGTAATAATCTTGGGAAAAATTTATGTAATTGTAGTAAAACTGTAATTTAACATGTATCAGAAAACCCATGGGGTAAAACTTTAGATAGAACAGACCAATTTTTTCAGTGATAGTCTTTTTGACCTACTTTCCATTTGTTCACCTATAATAACAACAAGATATAATTTTTAAAGGATTATTGCTGTTTCCATGCATTAGATAGGTCAACTGAAGGTCAATTTCATATCTATAATTCTAAATGTGTTTTAGGGGTAGAAACAAGGTAAGTCCTACAGTTCCTCACACGTGAGGACACTATGTCCAGAGCATCTTCATCTAACAAGTCATCCATTTACCATAGATGTTGTGAATGTTTACCCTAGTACATGAGCGTCTGAGAAAACAACACAGGGCTTGCTCTCAAGAGGGATTCTTTCTCTGCACTCTCCATAGCACATTTCTATCAGATTCACTGAGCACTGATTTGTCCTGCCTCAATTACTGTGGTTTTTTTCCCCATACTTTTCTTCACTAAACTGAAAGCTTCTTGGCAACACAGAATAAATCATATTCATCTCTGAATCTGGAAGCACCTAAAAGTTAGTATCTTCAACAGAAGGGTTTGATAGATCCTTGCTCAATTAATTTCAAAAAATTAACCTGATTACTCTCTGTAATCATTCAAGATTATGGAGTATCAAGTATCTGTTTTCTTGGATGGGCAACAAATTTATATACTTAAATTCTGTGTTAATCAAACACATGTGGCCTTGACAGATGCTTTAGGAGCCACTAACTGGCCAAACAAACAAACAAAAATGAGAAAAATGCAGCCATTTCTCCTTCCTAACCTATTTATGGACAGTGATGTACTATTACTGTTCCATTATGTGATACTGTCCTCCTTGTGGCTGTCTTTCTTGTTTACTACTGTTTATAATATGATACAAAGAAAACAAAAGAAGTGTAGATATTTGTTTGCTTGTTTCAGGAAGTGTGAGGTCTTTCTGTTTCACCTTCAAAATACCAATCCAAGGTCCTCTTTTAACCAAGGGGTAAAACTTCATTGAAGAAATAAAAAGGATATACCAAAACCTCAAAAAGATGTGCCCCTGGGAGTTCAATGATTCAATTTGGGGTAAGGGGACAGGCAAGCAACATGGATTCAACTACACCCAGAAAAATTCATCTTATGCTACAAAGTCTAACACCAGATGTTATTTACAACTTCTGGACTGGATTACTCCTAAAGGTCTGTGTCAGAAGGCCCTTCTGTGGCTGGTGCCCTGAAGCCAAACACTGCAGTTTATGTTATGGTAATGGCTGGTTGGAGAGGGATGTTACCTTGGTAAATTATGATAACTGAGCAATAAGGATTACTAAAGATACCACAAAATTAGAGGGTTTGTCCATGTGCCAACTATGAAAATTACAGATGTGTGCATTCATAAAACACCTTCCACTATCAGAGACAGTAGAAGTTTCTCATGCATATAGTCTTTACTGAAATCACATCTATCATCAGACTCCTATTCCTTGCATGCAGAGCCTGACAGTGAATCATTCTGTAACCTCAAAGGCCTAGTGCTCTTGACAGATCTACCGCTTAGTGTCCAAGCTATCAGGGCACCCAGTGCAAAGCTATAGAGGGCCATAGTTTCTCAGTGACCTGTGCTTACCGGCCTGAAGGCAAAGTGATGATAATTACTTTCTTTTTATTGGTTAAATTTACTTTTATTTTTTATTTTTCAATTACACTTTACTTTCAATATTATTTTGTATTGGTTTCAGGCATACAGCTTAGTGGTTAGACAATATACTTTATATAGTGTTCCCCTTGATAATTCCATAATTCTAGTATCTAACTGGCACCATACATAGTTAACAATATTATTGACGATATTTCCTATGCTGTACTTTACATCACCATGACTATTTTGTTAACTACTAATTTGTACTTCAAATCCCTTCACCTCTTTCTCCCAGTCCCCCAAATTCCCTCCCCGTTCTGACAACACAATAGTGGTTACCATCAATAAGTGGTTACTGGCAACCATCAGTCTGTTCTCTGTATCTATGAGTCTGTTCCAATTTTGTTTATTTATTTTGCTCTTTAGATTGCACGTATGAGTGAACTCATATGCTTTATGTCCTTCTCTGTCATATTTCACCGATTATAATACCCTCTAGGTCCATCCATCCTGTGACAAATGTTAAAATTTCATTCCTTTTTATGGTCGAGTAATATTCCATTATATACATACCACAGATTTTTTTCAAAAGAGATTTTATTTATTTATTTTTAGAGAGAGGGAAACAGAGGGAGAGAAACATCAATGTGAGTGAGAAACATTGCTTAGCTCTCTAACACGGGACCTGGCCTGTGACCCAGGCATGTATCCTGACCAGGAATGGAACCAGCAACCTTTCTGTTCACAGGATGGTGCCCAACCCACTGAGCCATACCAGGCAGAATTGTACCACAGCTTTTTTATCCACTTGTCCATTTATGGACACTTGGGCTGAAGTTTTTGCACAGCAAAGGAAACCATCAAAAAAAATGAAAAGACAATCTACTAAAGGAGAAAACATATTCACCAATAACACTTCTGATAATGGGTTAATATCCAAAATTTATAAAGAACTCATAATACTCAGCACCAAAAAAACAATCCAATTTAAAGGACACTCTCCCAAGAGGACATACAGATGGCCCATAGACATATGAAAAGATGCTCAACATCACCAATTGGCAGAGAAATGCAAATTAAAACCACAATGAGATACCACCTCACATCTGTCAGAATGGCTATCATTAATAAATCAACAAACAACAAGTGTTGGTGAGGATGTAGAGAAAAAGCATCCCTTCTGCACTGTTGGTGGGAAGCAGACTGGTACAGCCACTGTGGAAAAGAGTATGGAGGCTACTAAAAAAATTAAAAATGGAACTACCTTATGACCCAGAAAGTCCATTTCTGGGGATTTATCCAAAGAAACCCAAAAGACTAATTTGAAAGAATAATGCACCCCTATGTTCACTGCAGCATTATTTACAATTATTTTCTTTTCTGAAGCAGTAATATGACTCATTTGCCCATTTTTACACAAGAATTTACTTCAACATCTGCCTGGTATCCTTGATCTTTTCTATACGAGCTAGCCCAGGGAAGGGCACTGGACTAGGCTTAAAATCTGTTGCCAGGGATTGACAGCATTTCAATCCTGCTTTTCAGCTGCAGCCTAATTTTGCAGTGGATATGCCTCAGATGCTGCTTATACCTGTGGCACCAAATATCTACGTACTTGACTGAAAAGCACTGTTTTGTTGGAGTGCACAGCCTGATGCTGACAACCTAAATAGAGATTTTATTCACTGGTGCTCCTGGCATCTCAAATCCCTTTTGTTCTGCCTACTCCTCAAATGAGTGGAAGGGAGTCTAGCCAAAATACAGGGTATCCAGTGACCATGTCAAAGGAACTGTGATGACAGTCAAATAACTTGTGCTAGTTATAAGGCCTTGGGCAATGAACAAGGTTTATGAAATTTTTACTTGAATATAACTACATATGGACTCTACAAACCATTATCAGCAAAAAACTTATTCTCTCAGTCAGCATAGAATGGTTCCCTAATCATTCCATGAACTTCTTTAGAACTTCTTTGAAAGTTTATTGTTTAGAAATTGTTTTTAATTTCCTGCAATGGAAGTATTTTCCCCAATATTAGAAATATATCCTATTCTTAAAATACACCCTTTTCACATTACCAGATGGCAAATACCAACTTTAATTAAAGATAGCCACCAGTAAAACGGTCTTGATACAGTTATTGCACTTATATAACATTCATGACTGCAAAAGAGACCAGCTATCCATCACAGGGAAGTTGTTTCCCCCAATTTAGGACAACCGTTAAATGGCCTAATGGAGTAAATATTCAGAAAGGTTTGGACTTGTAGTTACATTGGTACAAATTGTCCCAAGACTGAAACAACTTATCTTTTGATGAGAAGTAAAAATCCATGACATTTTTCTGTCAGCTTTCCAAAAGTTTAAGAATTGTTTGTAGATAGAAGCAAGCATTTCTGTTCTTACCAAAAATCTATTCATAGGTCCTATTAGATCGATAATTAATTTTAATAACAGGCCACAGAATTGCCTTTTGGGGGGCACAAGACTGAACTCTTATTCTCATATTTTAACTGACAATTCTGAACAAAACTGATTGAGAAAATTGGTGAAGTTCAAGAGTGGTAATCTTGGCTCTTTATAATAGCTACTCCTTACTGAACACTTACTTTGTGCTCCAAACTGTTCTAAACACTTAACATGGATTAACTACTTTAATCCTCATAACAAATTCCCAGATGGGTGATCTTGGGTAAGTTATGTAACTTTCTTAAGCTTCCATTCCATTTTCTGAGAAAGAAACCAAGGCTTGAAAAGTGAGGTAATTTGCTGAATTCACTAAGCTAGTGGGGCAGAGCTAGGCTTGATCTCAGCATACTGCCACCAGGGCCAGACTCTTCACCATCACCAGGGACTGACTGCCTTTGTATCTCCAGGAGACGGACAGGAACAGATGTTCCCAAAGGTAGCTTGTAGCACTCACATTCACATTCTTACTTGTTCTATGATATTCTTAAAAAACTGGAATGCAAAATGATAATAAATAAGAAACACATGAATTCTTCTCCACATTACCACCCTAATCTTTGAGACCAGTTTTCAACATAGCCTAAAAATTTGTTTGGAAGGCAATCCAAAGCTTGTAACAACTTTCATAATGGCTTCTAAAAGAAGGTTTTGATGACTTAATAACCTTAAAAACATTTCTGTCTTCATAGCAGATGCATGACTGGAACAAAAGAGAAGACAAATCTCAAATTAAATGAACACCATACATCAAATCTCCTTTGTGACTAAAGAAATCAAACATAAGTTGGCTGAAGATGGAAAACCATATTTGAAGACAGTTTCGGATAGACAAGCAAAGGTAGACATACCTCGTTCTTAAGGAGTGGTTAAAAAGGAATCTTAAAAGACAATCTGGCATCCCTGAAATTCTGTACCACAGCTCCAGCCTGCCTAATTCTTGCCTTTGTAAGAAGAGCAAGAGAGGCAGAGTAAGTCCCTTCAGTAGGGTTTATGTTTATGGAAAACACATGGGCTTTTAGATCCAGTTAGTCCTGGATTTGAATCCCAATTCTGTAGTTTTCAAAGAATGTGGTCTTGAAAATTACTTCAACTCACAAACCTTAGTTTCTGCACCTGCTAAAATGGAATAACTACATCCTTGCAAGTTTATTGTGAGGGTTAAAGGTTATGTGTATAACATGCTTGGCATACGATAGTTTCTCAATAAAATGTATTAATAATAACAACAACAACCACGTTGAAAAAAACAATAAATAAAAACTGCCAACAGCAGACAGTGAAGTGTGATGGTTAAGTCCCTGGGCCTGGAGTTAGCCCACCTCAGTTTATATCCTGGTTTTCTTCTCTTCATACAGTACATATCTTCTTGAAAAAAGAATGTTCTCTGTTTATCTCTTTTCTCTCTTAACATGACATCTTCATGGCTTTACTTTGACAAATGAGGCTTTTAATCTAAGCAAGTTACTTAACTTTTCATCAGTTACCATAGCTATAAAGAGGGGGGGGCTAATAGTAGTATCTACCTCATCTGCTTGTGATGGGAATAAATGAGTTTGCCCATGTAGAGCTTAGAATCATGTCTGACCCTGACACACTGTAAGAGTGGAATAAATGCTAGCTATTGCTGCTGCTGTTATTTTAGTCATGGTGTGAAGGACACTCCAAAACCAGGACCGACCACCTGGATAGAAACTACTCACCCATAATGTTCATTAACACATTTAAACTGAAAGAGTATGAAACCTCCTGAAGATGGCAAGACAGCATTTCACACTAATGGCTAGAATAGAGAAGTTACCTCAAGGGCAAAATTAAAATTAGAATGCAGATTACAAGGATGTGTGACCAAATAACTGGTAATCCTTCTAGGGATCCAGGGCTTCCAAAGTCCTTCACTATACAAGGAGTTTGTGAATGTCACTTTTAAAACTCAAAGCCAAACTCACTCACACACCAAAATCAGTGAAGAAGAATGAGGAAAGGGAATACACGTTGCCTTCCTCCTTCCCTCAAAACATGTTTCCATGTACCCCCACCCTATGCCTTAATATTTCTAAATCCTTTCTTCAAAGATCAGAAAAGCAACACTAATCCCACTGTGTCAATTCCAAACATACTAAAAAACTTTGGCCACCTAGCCAAGGTAATAAAGGATTGCTGTACCCATACACCACCCAAGAAACAACTACCCAAACCAGAGCATCCAGATTTTCAAAGACAGCATATAATCCTGCTGCTGTGTGTGTGGCTTTATAGAGGGGGATGGAGAGTCTGGGATTCAAAGTGCTGTCTCCAGGGCCCTGGCTGGCGTAGCTCAGTGGATTGAGCACAGGCTGCGAACCAAAGCATCGCACGTTCGATTCCCAGTCAGGGCACATGCCTGGGTTTCAGGCCACGGCCCCCAGCAACCACATATTGATGTTTCTCTCTCTCTCTTTCTCCCTCTCTTCCCTCTCTAAAAATAAATAAATAAAACCTTAAAAAAAAGTGCTATCTCCAGCATCTCAAGGATTAGAATTATGATGCCTGAACCAGGGTGAAGAGCAGGGCACCCGTACTTGGTGTCTATACTCCAAGCCCTCTAAAGTACCCCCTTCCTCATACAGGGCCAGAAAATGGGACAACTCAATAGAGGTCCTTTGGGTCTCCAAGGAAAAGCAGCAGGGATGAACTTGAAAGAGCCCATTTTATGGTATGGTGTGAGAAACAAGAGGCAAGTTTTAATAACCTTGTGTAGCTGTAGCTCACTGCTCAAGAACAGTAACTTCAGCAGCCACTTCATTATATTTCTACTGTAAATGACACAGGCGTGAGCCAAGTCCTCACCAAAACACCCTTCAGAATTCAGTTCGAGTTAGGTCATCTGCAGTCTATTGACAACTGCTGAACTCAAAAGCCCTAACGAGGCATCTCAGTAACAGTATGTATCCTGCAACTAATGAGACTCTTTTTCCATGAATAATGAACAAGGACATCATCTCTGTTGCCAGGTATACAACATAAACAAAGCTCAACACAAGGGTCTTGGTATGGTGAGTGTGTCCACTTGCAACAAAGGAATTTTGCAATGTGTGAGCCAAATTCTGGTGCAGGGTGGAGCGGCTGTTGTAACAAATAATGTGAATACATGTTATCAGAATCTAATAAATCAGGTTTCTGTTGTTGTAAAACAGAGGCCATGCAATGGGATAAAGATTGATGACAGAGATCAGCAAATGAGTTCATTTCTTTATTTTACAATCTGTCTTGTAACACAAAGCTGAAGATTTCTCTAACGAACACAGATCTTCATGGAAGGAGCCTTAAGGGACTTGAGATCTCAAAGGCTCTAGTGGTTAAATCTTTTTTTCTCAAGCCTTGACGTATGAGGTTGAGTACAGGTTGGCACTGGGGATGAGAACTCTGGAACCTTGCCGTGGCACTGATGGCTACAGAGTGAGATTTGGAAAAGCGCACGGCCACCTGAACCCAAATGCATGGGGCTGGGTTCCTTGGTACCAAAAGACCCTCAATGTATGAACAATTTGCCCGTAAGCTAGTTTCATGGCTTAGACTCCCAAAGTCAGGCCAACAGAGAACAAAGGTAAGCTGATGTGAAGGCCGAACAGTCTTTGTTTTGATTACTACACAGTGTGGCACAAACACTTTTCTCTTTTTCTTAAATCACTTCCATGCTAGGTAGTATGTACCTTGTTACACTGGGTGCTCATGTTTGCACAGGCTGAGAGATGCCATCACTGGCAGAGGGCTTTCAGGTGCCATCATTTTGAGCAAGAATTAATAAAAAAACAAAATAAATGCAATTTTAATATTCCTCAGTCTCCCCACCTGTAGGGGCTAACAACTGCAGCCTATTTCAGAGCTTCCTCATGAAGAACTCTGTGTCAAAAATGAAACTTGAATGATATAGTTTGCTCTTTATGTCTGACAAATCCCTGGAAATTTTGACCTGAATAATTCATTAAATACACTAACAATACTTACTAAAGAAAGAATATTTTATAAAGTACAAAATGATCATGTAATATAAGTAATCACTCCCTAACATCCATTTTATAAGCAAACAGGTTTATTCAGGAGACACAGTAAATGAAATACGGCAGAATAGTATGAAATTCTGCAGAGATTTCAGGAGCCACATCACAGCAGGTAATACATAGATAATTTTTGTACAATTGATCAACTAGTGATTCACAGACAACGGCAATATAAGTAGAAGAGTTTTCAAATCTCTAGGTGTGTCAGTTTATTTTTCTGGTTTATTAAGGACAGGCAAAATGAAATAAGCTCATGGGTGAGTAACCAGAATGGCTAAGAGACTTCAAAGACCCTCATGTAAAGAAATGGGGGTATTCTGCTAATGAGGAGAAGACCCAGGATGAGGGGACATAATTTTATCTTCAAATATTTACTGAGTTGTCACAAGGGCTGGAGCATGGTCTGGTAGTTGTTCAAAACTGCTTCAAAGGATCAACATGAGCAACAGGTAGTGGTCAGTTAACCCTTGTGGGGTTCACAGCAGGAGGCTGAACAATCATGCTGTCCCAGCAGGGTCTGTGCTGCCTGCAGGGATTCTGAAGGATTCCTTTATTCCTGAGGTAATAAAGCACACATGTACAAAACTTGTTGACAGGGAGAGTATGAGAGGAACCTGCTGGGAGGGAAGGAAAGGAATGTGGCATGGGACACTCAACATTTCTGGTTCCCACTAACCTTTAAATTTCAAGATTCTATAAATGCTATCATAAAACTGTTGATGACAATTCTCTAAGAGAATAGTTATCAAAGTGCTATGCTATTTAAAATGATCCTTCTAATCTAATCATTAAAATACATCAAAAAGAGGAATACTCAAATAGATAAAAATATCCAAGGACTTACCATCATACTTTGCTAAGACTGCTTGAACATCAGCATATGCTTGTAGTTCCAGAAGGGCTTCTAAAAGGTTTTCATGGATGTTGAACATGCTTAGCAAGGGGAACTCCTTCATTAACTAGGAAAGAAGAAACCAAGAAATGAGTAACCTATACTTCTCATTAAAAAGTATAACTAATACTGAATAGCAATATTTTATGTAATATAAACATAATTTTAGAAGTACAGTTAATACTGAATTGTAAGTATTCACACCACTTATTACTTTGTAAATCATTAACTCTTTACATTTTTCCTGCTATTTTGGAAAAATGACAACTTTGAATTTGTGAGAACCTAAGGTGGGAGAAAATCCAAAAGAAAGGGGGTTTCAAAAAAAACTGAGGAAGATGCTTACAGGTAGTGCTCAGTAATCTTGAAATACCATAGAGGCCAAATAAGGTGAAGGCTGTAAATTATCTCTCAGGTGTTAACAATTCAACATCACCAAGAACAGTTTGGAGGGAAGCTAGAGAACAGAAGGGGAAGTGGGCAGGCACGATTTCAGGGGTGTCAAACTCCTTTTCATTGGAGGCCACATCAGTCTCGTGGTTGCCTTCAAAGGGCCGGAATAATTTTAGGTCTGTATAAATGTAACTACTCCTTAACTGTTAAGGAGCTGAAATTACATTTGACCCTTTGAAAGTAACCTCGAGGCTGATGTGGCCCCTGGTGAAAATGAGTTTGACAACCCTGCACTACTCTTTCAAGCAGCCTGTTGACAAAGTTAAGGAGAAAAGGCAGGAAAATAAAGAAGGTGATATGGATTGAGAAAATATGTAGGTCGTGCAGGGGAGTGGTAGTAAAGGGACTGGATGTGCAACAGTCCTACCTGGTGCCCTCAACAAAACAGGAACCAAGATCAGTTTCTGAGACTGAGGGAAGAGGTGGCAGGGAGGAGGTTTGAAGGTGGGGGTGTAAGTGCAGAATGGCCACAAAGGAGAAGAACTGCTTAGGAAGAGTTAAGGAATGCCAAGGCCATCTTGAGGGCCTAAGAAATTGGAGATAATGAATTCAGAGAGGCTAAAATTGGCATGATTAGGTCCACTAGCAAAGATGTCAAATGAGTTAGGCTCAGCTTGGGCAGACTGCATGAAATTCCTTGAAAAGTGAAGGAGCAAGAGAGTTAAGAATGGTGAAAGAATGATTAAAGGAATGAATGGCCTTAACGTGCTAGACAGAATGGAAGAGAGGTCCAAAAGGAATTTAAAAATGTAATACTGAACTTCACTGGAAAGAAAAGAGAAATAAGAAAGGACCAAGATTTCAGAGCAAGAGATTCAGAAAGATGGCGGCCTTGTTGGAGGAACTGTGATCCACTTCCCCAGTGCACAGGGGAGAATTTGGTCAATCTGAGGAGGAACAGAGCAGGAGACCACCAATATCGCAATATTTATGAAAATAGGGCATCAAAAATTATAGCAGACATTGAATAAACGGACGGTAAGAGGACTGCTTCGGGGTGATAAGGGCCCTGGGATAGGCGCAGAGACCAGAGCCAGTGATCCTGGGTCTGTCTCAGGGCACCCGGGAGAACGGAGTCGTTGCTCCCTCCCCAGACAACAAGGATTGAGAAGCAACAGTGCAGGCCTTGTTGCTTGAAGGCGCAGAGTGGAGAGTGAGGAAGGAGAGACAGTGGCGCAGGGGTTGTGGGCACCTGCGCACAGCCCGGGATAGAGTGAGTTCCCCAGTCTGCCAGACCAAGGGAGGCCTTGCCGTGCACCTGTGCCCCCAACCTGATAAGTGTGTGGTTTGGGGGAAGACTGAGACCCCACTGCCGTGAACAAGGGAAGGGCTTCTGGAGCAGGGGTGATCTCCTGCAGGCGTGGGCCCCACTGGGATACCTGACTCTCAAACGGTGAACCCAAAAAAGACACAGCGCTTCATGGGTTCCTGGGGCCCACGGCAGTGGTGAAGGAAAGTGCGCGACCCCTCCCAATCCCCGGAGTGTGCACCATGAACCCGGAGGAGAGGCAGGTGCTTCCCGCGAATGTAGAGCCCACGGAGGGGAAGTGCGCGACTCCAAGAAATCCCTGGCCTCCAGAAGAGGTGGTTCTTTGCGAAAACGTAGAACCCGCAGAGGGAAAATGGTCGACTCTTCGCAGTCCCCGAAGGGTGCACCGTGAACCAGGAGGAGAGGCGGGTGCGTCAGGGAATGTAGAGGCTGCGGTGGCGAAGTTGGGGGAGGGGCGAGACCCCTTGCCATCTCCGGAGCTTGTGCCCTAAGCCCAAGGCAGCGATCATTTCTGGGGAAAGCTGGGGCTAGCCCTGGGGATAGTACCCGAGAGACTGAGCTCTGACTGAGAAGGGTGAAAAGCATTCTAACTGCCCCTCAGCCTGCTGAAGCCAGCAAAAGCAGAAAAACTGGTTTGGCCAGTTACAAACCAACAAGAGTTGTTTTTTGGTTTTTTGTTTTGTTTTGTTTTGTTTCCCCTTATCCCACTGTTGTTTGATTTTATCTTGTTTTTGTTTATTAAGCAACTTTTAATTTTTTTACTCTTATTATTTTTAAATCTCTCAATTCCTTTATGTTTCTCTTCCTTCCATCCTAGTGCTATTACTTTCACTCCAAATCTATCTCCCCTGCAACCCATCTTCTGTTTTACTGGGGTTTTTTTGTTTGTTTGTTTTTTTGCCTGGAAATTTCTGCAAATTTATATTATCTTTTTCTCTCTTTTCTGACATTTTTTATTTTAATAGTATTTTCGTATTTTTTTTTCTTTCTGTAAAATCTTCTTTGCTTGGCTGGTTATACTGTCGTTTGATAGGTTCCCCCTGTTATCTCATTCATAGCGTGTTGATAATTTACTATCCCTCACGTGGGTTCCATTAGTACACCACTCAAGATTCTATACTCCTTATTCTTGTTATCTAGATCTCATAGAATCTGCCACAAGATTGTTGCTTCAATATTACTGTAAATAAGACTTATTCCATACACTTGTAAATACAACTTAACACCCCTCCCAGATCTCAGCCAACTTCGCAATTTCCTAAACTCTATTAATGTAGGGGTTATCTCTATTCTTTTACACACTACTCCTATTTACTATTCTTTATTTCCATCCTACCTCAGAATCTGATCTCCCACAGCCTCACAGCTTTCTAGATCCAAATAACAACCCTTTCCTCCCCACTAAGAGTCTTATCTTTTTTGATACTTTCTAAAACTCGGATAGTGGGGTGGAAGATCACGGTTAACACTATACATAGCCAAAGGATCTCTCATCTCTTCTCTACTGGCTGCTACTGTAAATATCATAGAATACTGGCTTGGTGTCTTAACCCATTTTGCCTTACTCCTCCAACTGATCACAAAAAAGAGTAGGGGGGAGGCTGTGAACACCAGGATACCCAAAAGAGACTACACCACTGAATCTCACAGGTATTCTACCACAGAAGTTCACACCATAAACACAGGGAACCAGAACAGATCAACTTAAGAAACAGAGGTTAACAAGAAGAGTCTCATCAACAATGAGAAGACAAAGAAACAATCCACAAATGAAGGGAAAGGAGGAAGCCTCAAAAGGAATGCTAAATGAAATAGAGGCAACTCAACTATGAGATATTGAGTTCAAAACAATGATTATAAGGAAGTTTGATGACCTCACAATGAGCTTCCAGAAACTACAGGGAAGCTACAATGATCTCACTGCAAACTATAT
>PVIA01013024.1:0-34369 GCA_004024845.1 Tonatia bakeri | reverse complement strand
CCTCTCCTTTGATATCTGACACAAACCCCCAGGGTTATTTCGTGCCCACTCAGATAATCCAGAAGGATTACATTAATCCTTAACGTAATCAGGGCTGCAAAAACACTTTTAACTATGAGTGTCAAAGACCTATGAGATACATAGGTCTGGGGGTTCAGGCACCTCACTCAAAGACTGGGAGGTCTTTGGTGGGCCCGATATTCAGCCTACCCTGCCTTAGAAGAAGAAGAGTACCAGAGATAGCTACATTGGCTGGGAAACCCCATATTTCTTAAGTAGCTCCACATCATGGTAAAAACTACAGGGAAACATTGTTAAGAGGAGGAGGAGGGAGAGAAAGAAGAGAAGAAACTTAGCCTTCCTTAAGTTAATATTGTACAAGTACAACATTATTAATATATTTTGTAGGTTACACACTTAACACAGCAGATCAAAAAACGTTGGAGATTTGCCAATGCCTTCTCTGCCTACAACCAGTGTTCCTGAGCCCAGAGAAAACACTGGTCAAATCATTAGGAGAGAATCATGTGTGATATCCTGACAGAAGATTTTACTCTCCTTCACTCTGCTGTTGGTTCCTAGAGCCATTTTAACCACCTCTATTGTCTTACCATCAACAGGTGGTTTCTCCTTTCCCCTCTTCCTGGTCTGAAGATGTGAGGAAAGACTCAGGATAGAAATTAAACCCAACAGAAACCATCTCAGAGCCTTGTGGAAAGGCCTGAACCAGCCATTGTTCCCTAATGATAATTCAAGACACACCTTGTGGGGGTAGTAGGTTTCAAAGCTCAACTCAACATTACTTAGTCGACCGTGAGACTACTAGAGAACTAAATCAGGATATTCAGGATGCTTTTGAGTTCAGAAGCTCATGACTTTTGGGAAAATCATTCTGCCGAATTAAGATCCAGTAGAAGAAGACTTAAGTGTACGTAGAATGAACTGAACTGAGATTTCAGGTGACATTTTGAGGGGATTATCCTCGGAATTATTCTGAATGTTTGATGTTCTGATACATACATAAGAAAGCCCTTTATCCTTTTAAAATCTATCTCTAATTCTCAAATTATGCTTTTGTAAACTAAAATTTAAATACTTTTAAATGCCATCTGGTTCTTATGATTCTAGATTTTATAATTCTGGTGTTCAGAATTCAGGCACAAACACTTTGCATCTCTTTCCTTTTTATAGCAATGGACTTATTTGCATAAAGTCACTACAAATCAGTCTTCCTTTGTAGAGGAATAATAAACACATTTTCACAATCAGGGCCATACCTAGAGCATCATATTTGAGAATCAACCACATTTAATGAGCTTTTGTAACCAAACAGGTGGGCTGGGCTGCCTGCTGCAATGAAAGTGAAACTCGTGAGACAGGTGCTGGTGCAAAAGGAAAGCGGTTCATTCAGGTGCCCCAGAGAGTGGTGAACTCCTGTCTCAAATATCATCCCCCCTTCCTGCTCAAGCCAATGGGTATCCTAGGGATAGGGAGCGAAGGGATTTATTTTTCTATCCAATTATCTTGCTCGCTTTTGGCACACCTGAGTCCTGTCCATTCATCTTTTCAGATCTAGGAGCACTGGGTCCCTATCCATTCACCTTTCTGACATTCAGGGCACTTGGGCTCTACCCATCTTCCTAGTTTTCAGCACACTGTTTAAGAACCATCCCCTGCTGCCATCTGAACCAATGGGGGAGACCACCCCCTACCCCAGCACGCCCTGATTGTCCATGGTAACACTTTGACAAGCCCACGATTTGGGAATAACTGTATGTGAGGAGCCAATGCCCACAAATCTTTTCCAGAAAATGGTCTTGGTACCTTTCTGTAGCCTTGCAGGTTCCTAGACTTAATAGCAGCAGGGAACATTAGGAAGTTCAGCAGATTACGGGACTTCAAAGAGAAAGGGGTTCAACCAACGTATAGGTGCTGCTGGTGCAGGCTGTGGAGACCAATTTCTCAGGTTTGTTTTTCTAGCATCAGAACACAAGAACCAGTAGTATTGTTTGGCTCAATCTTGGCAGTAACAGAGCCTCTGGAAAATGCCCCTAAAACTCCTTATGAAACTTCTAGACAGAAGTCCATTCTCTGGTCTCGTGATTGCTCAGCGCTTTTGAGTCTGGGTTTGCTAATCATCCTCCGATAGGCACATCTCTTGAATCAAGATTTCTAATGAATCTGCATAAATTAATCAGGCCAAAACGCAGTGATAGCCTCTCTTTTCTGTGATCAAAAATAATCCTTGGAGACCACTTATTATCACACTTGAAAACCCAACTGCCCTGTATTAAAGGCAAGTGTATTGTGGTTTCTAAGGTAAAATCGTAACCCAATTACTCAAATATAAAACAAACACTGTGTTGCGAACATTCACAGCCAGATAGGTGCACAGAACTCGGGCAGACAGAAGAATATTCGTGGAGCCGTGGGGATGTCTGACATGCCTTTATTCCAGGGCAGGCAAGTCACACATGCTGTAAACTGTGTGTCCCCCCTGCATGTCTCTGCATGCCACCAGTCCCCTCTGCATGGCACCCTAGTGTGGCACCCAGCAGGCAGTCTCTATCCCCTTAAATACTAGAGACAGACAAAGCCGGCAGAGCGCCAACAGACCTTAGGCATCAGAGCTTCATACTACAGATGCGAGTCCTCTTAAGGCTATGGGAACGGCTGATCGCACCCAGTCTCAAGGCTATGAGAACACTGCTTATCAGGCCCCTTCAAGGCTATGGGAACAGTGGTTCCCTCAGTTACTCAGATACCTGGGTGAGGAAGCCAGACTGCCTCCATTTACCCTACATCAATGATCTTATTTAATATATTCATAAATGAGAGAACCAGCAACATATGCCAAGTGTCAAAGGAAAATTCAAAGAATAAGACATATAGACAAGAAGGATGCTGCAGTTACAAATAGATGCAAATTGGCTACTTATGGGGGGGTGACAGGAAATCAATCGTTTCCCCACTAGAATGGTTCATTTGCATATTTATAGAGGGAGTCATTTGCATTGCTGGTTATCTACAACTAAAAGAGTTGTAAGTAGCTCAAAGTCGTGAAAGGTAGAGAGAGCCCTGAGGGGTGCCCTAGACAGGACATTTAATCATCATTATTTATTTTGCCCTTTTCTAAGTCTTGAACAATTTTTTCTGACACCTACAGGCATCCCACTTCCCCACCCCCTCTCACCTTTTTAGAAAGCTTCTAGGCTCACATCATAAAATTTAGATTTCTCCTCCTTTTCTCCTTAAAGGACTACTTGATCCGCAGAAGCATTAATGCACTCCAAGAGGTGCCCTTCTTCCCCACTAACTTCTTCCCAGCTGAGTACAGTCCCCGGGAACCACCGCTGCTCGGCCTCATGCAGGCTCCGGCTGGCTGGCTCCTTGAAAACCTCAAGCCTCCAAAAAAATATCAACATGAAATAACCAGCCTCTTAATCAGACCCGAAAAGCAGCTCACATTGCTCTTAGTGGAAAAGAACGCAGCTCATTACTTGAATAACTTAGTCCCACCCAAGCGGCTGTCCGATTGGGCAAGCACTCCCAGGGCAGGGCCACTCACAAGTGCCTGGCGGCTGGCAGAAGAAAAAGGAAGGCCCTGGTGCCCAGGAACCTGGCCCTCCATCAGGATCTCCCCAGGAGAACCCGAGAACCCCTCCGCATCTCCGCCCTCAGGCACTCCCCTCTGTTCTCTGCAAAGCTATTCAAGAGCTACCTTCTATTTCAGCACTGTTCCACTCTGAAGGCAAGGCTTGCAGTCTGCTGAAGTTATTTTAGTTAGATTACTTAAAGGCAACACACAGACAGATGCAAATGTATGCAAATAAGGCACACAATGGAGTAATTAAAATAAAATCTAGTAGCCTTAAATAGACACCAAATAATAGTCCTAGGAGAGGCAATTAATTCTATTGTTTACAACCACTCACTCTGTTAGTTGGTTTTTCCTTTTCCCACATGAAGAGGCAAAACATTTTCTGTGCTTCTCTGATATAAAGATGAAAAACATTGCATTTATTATCTGCTTTGTTGTGGTTGGGAACAATGGCCAAACCAGAGGAAAAACCACTCAGAAGTGGCACCGCCCCTTGGATGACTTTCAGGGTCCGCCCACTGCTGACTGCCCCAGCATCCTCCTGTTCCATGGGAACCCCCACCCCCTCTCAGCTCCTCCGACCCACATTCCCAGCTGCCCTGGCTCCCGGTCCCCCAAGGGGGATACAGGTGCCATCCCCTCGGCCAGAAGTGGAAGTCAGCGCCTGCCTCAGCACAGCACAGCCCAGGCACAGAGACAAGGGAGCGGGCAGTCATGTGGCCAGGCTGCTGAGTGGAATTGAACCAGCAGGGTGGACGTGAGCCGCAGTACCTGTGGGAGGACGGGGCGGTCAGAGAAGAGGCTGCGAGACAGGCCCTTCGTGGAGGGCCGAAGGAAGTCTAGCACACAGTGGAAGCGAGCACTGGAAGGAGAGAGACCTAGAAAACACCACTTCATCATCTGTACTTGGAAGAACTACCAGAAGTCATGGGCGTGAAACGAAGTATAAGGCTAGAAGGGACACGAAAATAAGGCCACAGAGACAGGGTGGGCAGAGGCTGGAGGGCTGGGCCTGCCGCTGTTAAAAGGTAAACCGAGGCATATAGAACGGTAAGAGCTCGAGTACAAATCTACTGCCGTGGAGCAGCGCCAAACCAGGAGGTTGGGCAGAGACGTCCGTGGAGAACAGGTGCAAGCGAAGAAGGGGAACTGTTTCATTGGCTCGGGCTGGAAGGCTGGCGGGCTGTTCGTGACTGGTTGTCCTCACATTTCTATTTTTCAACCAGAGGTATTTGCAGGCCTGGAGTTTGCATATGCGACCACCATGGCGTGAGAGCCTCCTTGGTCTCACGGCCTCCTTGCAGTCATTAACTGAACACCAGTTAAGGGAGCCATCAAAGAGCTTTCAGTAGGTGAGTGATGAGATAAACTGTTCTTCCAAGGTCAAGACCACCTGTCTGCATCTTCACAGAAGGGACAGAAGGGCAAAGGCTAAGGGAGGAGTCCCCCCACTCAGAGGCTATGGCAGTCCTACGTGGGGGAGACTAAGGTAGTTTTAATTAGGGCGCAGCCGTGGACAAGAGGGGGGCCAGGATGTAAAGACATTACGGGGGGAGAAAACCAACTTCCCTGAGGAATGATGAGAATGGAAGGGGGTCCAAGTCCGCTCCCCATGTTTGGCAACCCTGGTGTCCTGCCCTGGGACAGGACAAGGAGCCCGCTTAGGGGGTGGGGCAGAGATTGAGGAGCAGATTAGATGTATTAAGAAATAAGTGCTTGGTGCCCAGGATGTGGATGGACAGATAGGCCCGCACTTGGTGGGTCATGCAGAGCATGCATTTAAGGGGCCACGTAGTCGGGGCACAGAGACCCCATGGGAGGCTAGTTGCCAGTGCAGGAAAAAATGCAGTGGCAGCTGAGGGAGGGTGGTGACAGCAGAGATTTGGAAGTGACAGAATCCAGACAAATTCAGGAAGTAACTTGGGTTTTTTCCCCCCTTCCTTCTCTAACCATTAAAACATTATTCACAAGCTCTAGGCTATGTTCATGGCTTTTATGGAATGAGTCATCTCACCCTAGAAAATGCTGGATGATGAGGACTTTGGCTTGTGTTGGAGTCTTTTTCCGTTCCGATGTCCAGAGCCTTCCTGAAGTTAATGCAGGAAATGCATCAAAGGCATAGGCACTGCAGCTCTCCCACTTAGCGGGAGTAACGGGGTGATTCACCCAAGTCACACAGCTGGCCGGTGGCAGAGCCAGACCTGGAATAATCCCTTCTGGGCTCTGACCTCGGGCCCTTCCCCCGCTCTCCGCTGCTGCTCATCTCTCCCCTGGGCGATCACTGGTAAACACTTAAAGCAGAACATGGGAGGAGCCGCACTTTAAGCATCCATCCCTCTGCCCAAAGGTCCGCTGGAGCTGAGGTCTGAAATGAACAGTTCCTCACCCAGAATCAGTGTGTCTTCGGGCCAAGACAAGTGGCTGTTCTCGGCCAACACGAGAAACAGACCTGGAGCAGGGAGTACGGCTGAGTGTGGTGGGAGGGGCAGGGAGGCTGGCACGCTGGGGAGGGAGGGGACAGAAGCTGGCTCCCACCAGGCCAGTGCTTGGAACCTGCAGGTGGCTCACCCCAGGGAGGGGTGGGGATTGAAGCTGGTGACCGAGCCTTGAAATTCAGAACCTTGAAGTTGGAAACCTTCGGGAACCCCATTTCACAGGCTGGCCCCACCCCGCCCACTCAAGGTGTCTTCTGACGTGGGAGCAACATCTCCACCAAACAGTTTTTAATTCATTAACCTCACGTGAATGTCCCGAGCTGGCGATGGACATCTACCCGAAAGACTGGCATTCTAAAAAACAAAACAAAACAAAAACCTATAATCCAAGAGTAACATGACCCTGGAGTTAGGAGTGAAGCCACATAAAGCATATAGGTTATAGTGAATCCCTAAAACAGGTCAGGTTTATTCAAATTATTTTATCACAGTGGGGGAAATCAAACGGCCGTAATAGTACACCAGCGTGCCTCATCTCAGCGCGCTGCCCATGCACTGTGTTTTCACCCACGGAAGGCAAGACGCTCCGCCGGGTAACGATCACGACGCGCTTTGTCGTGGGGGCCTGGGACCAAACCCACAGCCTCCCCAGGGGGCGCCGGTAACGCTTCTGCACTGGAAACGACGTCCAGAACAAGCGCTCACTAGAAGCATTGCTTGTAGAAGCTGACTTCACGTGGACAGGAAATGCCACGTGCACTCCCTGTTTCCATGGTAACTGTTTTATTACTACGTGGAAAGAGCATAAGGAACATTGAAGGCCTTCTATTTTATGTAATGTTCACTTCGTGCCAAACGTTTATATGTTACGTGTAGAGTTTTCTCCTTTTCTTTTCTTATTTTAATTAAAACTAATTGTGTTCAATGTGATGGCGATGTATAAGAAAAATGATGCAGTTTATTTGTGGCTGGTGTTTATACAACAAGATATATTCCTTTAATATTTTAATTTTTGATAGAGAAACCAACATACTTCTTTTCTTGGGTGTTGGCAATTCAGAACCTCTTAAAAAAATAACTCAGTAAATATATGTCCTAGATGTGTTTAGTAAATGCTATAAGAAATACGATTGTGTGAAAAGATAATTTATGGAAAAAGTAAAATAATGTCTCTCCTACAAATATGCAAATAGATATGTGTTTAAATTATTATATTACTTATTATGAGAGAACCAGGTAATAAAGACTCTCCGTGACCTCCGAACCCTGTTCTCAACTGGGCGTCTGTGCCTCCACTGCCATCCCCTGAGGCTCCTCCTTCACACCCTCAGTGCCAGGACGTCTGTTCCGCCAGATTTCAGGGGGCTGCTTTTGGTGGCTCGCTTGTATTTTGATGTGGCTGCGGGTGGGATATCAGCACCGCTATCCCCTAAGCTGCCATCCTGACCAGAATCTCATCATCATTTTTGCCAGTTCTTTTCATCATTCGGGAAAATATCCTTTGGGACCATGGCAGAGGTTTGGCTGCTGCTGGTTCCTTTAAGGAGAGTGTTCCTTGTGGGGAGTGTCAGAAAGGTGAGCCCCCACCTTCCGAGAGTCAGGTTTAGAGCCCTCCCCTCCCCCTACCCCTCTCCCTAACTGAAAGTATCAGGTCTATTTGAACAGTACTGTTGAGTCTCATGGAAGGAGTTCTCCCATCAGAAGAGAGGCTGAGCCTTCCCTGGACTGGATGTGTGTGTGGGGAAATGGGTGTGAGTGTGACCGTTAGGAACTGTGCACCTTGTAGGAAGGTCTAAAGAACTGCCGGTGCCCTTGCATCCGTGCTATCTTTCTATCGGCTAAAGTCTACTTACTAAAGTCTGTTTACTTACCTGTTATGAGAATCACGGTGCAGTGTGTTTAGTCATAAGGTCGGATCTTGACAAGAGCCAAAGCAGCAGGCGAAAATGGAGCCTCAATAACTCCTGAACACACTGGCCGGCAGTGTCCAGCAACCAGATGTCCTTGTCAGGTTCATTATCCTTCTAACGGACTCTCAACAACCTTTCACCTTTGAAACTGGTCCCTGGTAAGTCCACCCCAGCAGTGTTCAGTCTCATGCCATCCACAGACAGTTTCTGTTCTAGTTTCCGCCAGACAACGACATCCCCCGATAGCTGGTCAGGTGCGAAGGGAAATTTCCATTTTCTCTACTCACAGCACCTCTGACACCAGCTGTGTGGGTCTTCCCTCCCATTAAGCCACTCCCCAACTCTGTGGACGCCAACTGGGTGTCCCACGATCCGATTCCGCCACTGGGGTCTTGGAGTTGCAGGTGTCAGTCTCACAAGATGGCCCTCCGCTTGAGACACCCGTGCAGGTCAATTGTCACCTATACTCCTGACCAACTGGCTATGCACAGCCTGCAAGAATCCACCCCCCCTCAGCTTCTGGAGTGTGCTGTAATAGCTCACAGACCTCAGGAAAACACTTACTACATTTACCTGTTTATTATAAAGGATGCAGAGGAACAGCCAGGTAGAGATATTACCTAGGTGAAGTCCAGAAGAATCATGGGTACAGGGGCTTTTGCCCCGTGGAGTTTGGGGATGTCACCTTCCAAAGGTAGACACTTTCAACCACCTGATGGCTCCCTGTACTCTGCAGTTCAGGGTTCTTATGAAGGGTTCATTTTGTAGGCATGATTGATCAAGGCAATGGCTATTGGCTATTTTGTCAATCTGTCATTCCTCTGCCCTTCCCAGAGGTTGGGACACAGGCCTGGAGGTTCCAACCCTGTGATTGCATAGTTAGTCCCTATGACAACCAGCCCCCAACCTCCATGAGTCACCTCATTATCGTAATTTAGGTGTGGTTGAAAGGGGCTTGTTGTGAATAACAAAAGATGCTCCTCTCAACCCATCTCTCAGAAATTACTGGAAACTATGAGGGTTTTAGGAGCCATGCCTGGGCCTGGGACAGAGACAAAGTATATACACCACGGGGAATGAAACAATGTTTAGTCGAAACGATTGCGGAAAATACGTGCCAGAGAGCAGTTCACATAAAGACAGTGGATGTGCTGAGTGACTCACACGTAGAGGAATCAAGCTCTCCACATCTCTTCTGGAAGAATAGCCAGTGTAAGTAACAAATAATACTGGGAGCACGAGCCATCGTTCATTCACCAGTCCCTCGTTTCCGATAATCTGACTGGGGACCGCTCCATCTTTGGGGAGAAGGCGAGAAGCGTGGTTTAACCCAGGGCAGCAGCCCAGAGCTGTGTGAGCTCCGAGGACCTGAAGGACAGTTAATCTCCAGGGGAGCAAACACTGAACGGTTTCCGGTTTCCCGGAGATACCTGGATGGCTGTGGCACTTATCAGGCAGCAACGGGGCAAGTGTCAAAGGGTAAAGAGCACACACCCAGGCTATGAAAATGCTCTCCAAAGTCACCGGCTTGCTCCTTGAACCAAAACCTGGCTCCCTAATAAAATTACCCAGAGCAGGAAGACGCAGGTATGGGCATGCAAACCAGCACTCTGGCAACCTCAGCGCACGTTTCCTGGGCGGGGGGAATGTCTGCATGTTAGTTACCAGAAAGTTCTCTCAGTTCACAGCCATTTTAAAGCGCTCCTTGTCCGAACCTGGGAGCAAACTGCAGGGTTGGAGCAGTGGTGACCGGGTGCCGGGTTCTCTTCTGTCACTCTTAGGAGGACAATGTGCCTTCTGTTGGGGACACAGATATTCTTTTCAGCATTTACCACGCACACGGAGCAAAGCCTGCCAACCCGTGTGACTGTGTCCGGTTGAACAAAAGACCTCTGACCACCCTGACCCTTGACCTGTCTTCATCCCCGGATTCTGCCATCTCGGAGCCTGCGAGGGAGTTCCTCAGGAAGAGTGGCGTCTCACTCTTTCCATTCTGCCTCGGCTTCGTGTTTATAGAGAGTGCCCTTTGAGAAGAGAAAGGTTTCCTTCTTTAACTCTCGGCCACGGGCATTGCTTCAGGGGCTTCCAGCGCTGTCGGTGGGGCAGACAGATGCTTTTCTCCTAGGAGCAAGGTGAGGCCATCAAAACCTTCCCTCTGACAGGGACAGCCCTTTTAGGTATTCTACAACAACGATCAAACAAATGAAAAATAAATTTGGAAGATGGTCTTAAAGTCAGTAATCTACTCTAGAAGTTATTGTCCCGCAGAATCTTGGTAACCAGCGCGCACTGGCCTCTGCCCCACTGTTCTCGGTGTTGTGAGCCAGGAGAGCCTATTAAGTTAATAGGTTTTAATGTCTGGCTTTTCAAACAATGTGGGGAGGTTTCCTTCCTTCCTTCCTTCCTTCCTTCCTTCCTTCCTTTTTTCTTTGATTCCTTCCTTCCTTCCTTCCTTCCTTCCTTCCTTCCTTCCTTCCTTCCTTCCTTCCTTTTTTCTTCCTTTCTTTCTTCAAGGCATGGCAGGATTTCCCTTCCAAGGCGGTCCCCATCCCTTCCCCTCCGAGTGTCCTGACACCCCTCCCGGGCAAGGGTCGCAGAGGGAGGCCCAGGTTTCCTTGCCTTAAAGAAAGCCTGTGGGCTTCTCCCTTTCCACTCCCACCCCTCAGCCTCCCTGCCCCTTTGGCAGCTCTCTGTCCTTGAGTCTGTTTCCGTTTCCTCTCTTCGTTTCTTTTTTCTCAGATCCTACATACAGTTGAAATCACACAGTGTTCCTTTCTCTGACTTGTTCACTTAGTATAAGGGTCACCCTCTAGGTTTATCCATGCTGTAGCGAGTGGCAAGATGGCCCCTTTTTCTGCCAAATAATGTTCCGTTCTATACCAGTTCATGGTTGTCCACCCTACTGGTGCCAACAGTTTCCCACGTGCTGTGAGCAACAATAAGAGATTAATTTGGGATTGTATGTTCATGGAAGATCTGACTGAAGGGGACTTTTTCTGGAATTCTCTTTCCAGATCTGTGGCTTTGAAACTTTTGGGGAACTTTCTGTATTTACCTATTCTATACATAAGTTTATATGCATAAGCAAATGTTACATATTACATACATACACAATATTATGTAGATATCATATATGCATCTATGCAGAACAAAAGTATTACAAACATTACTCTTTTTTTTAATGATATTCTTTTTTTTTAAGATTTTATTTATTTATTTTTAGAGAGGGAAGGGAGGGAGAGAGAGAGAGAGAGAAACATCAATGTGCGGTTGCTGGGAGACATGGCCTGCAACCTAGGCATGTGCCCTGACTGGGAATCGAACCTGCGATGCCTGGTTCGCAGCCCGTGCTCAATCCACTGAGCCACACCAGCCAGGGCCCAAACATTACTCTTTCTATATGCAATACTCTGCTGTCTTCACTACTTTTCCTCTTCTAGTTCCTCTTTTTTAAAAAAATTCCCACCACAACCACTAAATTGATTTCACCAGCCGGTAATGGTTGCAATCTATAGTTTGAAAAGCACTGCCCTAAACCAATCAAACACGGTACTTCACTCCAGGTCTCTCCTGTTAACTGGGTTCGCCAGAGACAGACTGCATCGCTGACGAAGTGACAGCGGAGGCTCATGTGTGGCGTGCCGGTCTACCCACCAACACTCGCTCTTTCTAGAGACCCCTGCAGCCTCCGGTGGGGAATTAGTACCCTTGGTGTCCCTGTAAACCTTAGAGGCCCTTTCCTTTATCTGCAGAAAGTATCTATTTTCAAAGGGAGAAAAGAATCCCCACCGAAAAACCAGCCAAACCCCATGGCAAATCTAAGAGAAAGTGACAAATGGGGCTGGTTGTCAGCAGAGCCCCGCTGCCTTCCCTCAAGAAGTGTGACTAGGACTTCGAATTCATCTTCGTTAATGTGTTACCACTTAGCATGGTGTTCCAGAGACACACTTGCCAGTTAATAATTAATCAATAGTCTCTCTGAACAGCAGCGGTGGCGGCAGGAAGGGGTGGTGGACTTGCCCTATGGAGAGAAAGATTCCCAGTGATGACACCATCACATCATGTCTTAAAGATATAAGGACATGGCCTCTGCGAAACTTGGCCAATGGCATAGATTTATTAAAACACAGTCCTCTTTGGAAAAACACGTTTTAGTCTCACTACACCAATAGGGCTTACTACCTTACAGCGCTCCCCACACCCCCTGGCTTGCAGATCCCTGAACCGCCCACCGCATACACTGTCGGGGCCTGTCTTTAAGAGTGCCATGCTCACTTCACTAGTCAGTGCATCACTAGTTGTTCCGTTGTTCTATGCCGGACACCCTGCTTAGCCTCCGAGTCCACAGCACCCAGCTCGGCGTGCGCCACATCAACAGCCCTGGGTAAGCCCTTGTTGAGTGAATGGGTGAATGGATGAACAACAGTGCATGGATATGTTAGACTGTCGCTCACAGGTGGCACACGCGAGGCCCGTGGGCCAAGTCCAGCCCTCCATCTTGTTTCTACCCAGCAGCAGCGCCCAGCTCTCGCTTAACCGTTAAGGAGTAGTTCCATTTATACCGTCCTGAGATTACATTCAGCCCTTTGAAGGCAACCATGAGGCTGATGAAAACGAGTTTGAGGCCCCCAATGTAGATCATCAACTTCTTTCTGCTTGCACATAAAGAGAGAGACAGACAGCCCGACGGGCACCCTCTTCACATTTACTGAAGAGCATGCGCCCTTTCCGCCACTCATCCAAGCCGAGAACTTCTCAGACGTGTTCCGCACTCCCTCATTCTGTCCCGTTTCGCTAATGTCTATGGGGTTCCTGCCAGGGCTGGCAACCACAATATCTCGCGGGTCCACATGTTCCTCTCCATTCCGTGGGCCGCAGATTCACTCCTTCTCCCCGAGATTACGGCAGCAGCCTCTTAGGTCTGTCCTGCACGGAGCCTCCAGTGCCGTCCCCGATCAGTCCCACGCACAGCTGCCCACGTCATCTCCCCGAAACACGTTATTCGCCTGCTCAGAGTCCTCCTGAGTCTGGTGCAGAAGTCCCCACATTTTTCCTGGGTTCACTTCCCTGGCTTCGATCCTCTACCTCGCTTGTGGAGCAAAATCCTCACACTTTGCTGAACGCCCCACGCTCTTTCTTCTTCTTTTTAATGTGATCTTCATCGGATGCTGTTTCACCACTGTGAAACTTGGAACACTGCGTTCCTCCTGGAAATAGTCTTCCCATTTCTTCCACCCAGGACATTTCTGTTTATTCTTAATGATCCAATATATGTGACACCTTTTCTATGTAACCTTTTTGGTCCAGCGGGCCTTCTCGGCCATTGTCCTCCTAGTCCTTCGTTCCTTTTCTGTGCTCCCTTTTCGCTCTATCACAAGTTTATAGAAGCAGCTATTAAATGTGACGGTTACTGTTCATTTACGTGCCTATTGCTGCTCCCTCCACGAGACTGCAGAGCCCTTCTGGGAGAACGCTGGTGAGCAAAATTGAAGACTTGGGCACTAATCCACTTTCCTGCCATCTATCATACCTATCACAGATGTGGTCTGTCAGATTTCATAGTTTCTAGAAATGTAGTCCAATGTTGCTCATTTAAGCAAAGAAAACGGAACCATTACAAGGCGTCAGGCAGCTGACACAGTTTCCAGGAGGGGCAGGCTGAGTAGTTCGGATGTTACTCCCTCTGAAAACTGTCCCAGCTCCAACTTCTCTCCCACTGCCCTGGGCCACGCCACGACCAGTGGCTCCTTGGTCAAAGCTTCCCCAGGAGAAGAAGACTCACACATTTATACCAACCACTCTTCTTCCTTCTTCCTTCCCAGCTGCACCTTGCTGCTTCTCTGCAGATGGACACAGTGCCCTCACATCAGGCAGAGCGTGTAGACTGTGCGCCCAGGTACTCCGTGCAGGTTATGTGTGCGAGGAAACGTGGTGCACCAGTGGAACCCTCGCTGCAAAGGAGTCTGGGAAATGTAGTTTTAACCTGGCTCATTAGTTCAGGAAGCCACGCCAACACAGGCTGGCGTGGGTGAGGAATCAGCCACTTTGCACTATCGTCTCACATAATTGCCTAAAGAATGATGAGGAAAAAATGAACAGAGAGATGGGTGAAATATAAAAATCGTAATTACCATTTTGACTCCTCCAAATTTTGCCAAGTACGGTAATTCAAATTTAGCGTTTAATTAAAATATACCATTATTCCTTCAAAAGTGTTATTTATTATCTTCTTTTCAGGCAATTATTTCCTTTGCTCTGCCTTCAGAACATTATCCGCTTCTAAACTTGCCTAATGCTCACACTATCTACATATTTCTTCGAGTTTAGTTCGTGGTTTGAAATGTGCTTTGTTCCTTTGTGTTTGTGCAGAAATATAAACCCTCTGATTATAACGCATACCGACTCCACAAACAACAACAAAGGCTCTTTCAAACGTGAGACCATAATTCTAAGTTACTCCTATCAGCAGAGAAAAAAATACAATTTTGATTTCTCTTTCTTACTTGGTAACTTCATAGCACAGTCATAAAAATAATTAAGCTGCCACTTTAGGCCTTTCAGGTGTAGAACTCTTATAAAAATCCGCAAGCACAAATAAACTCATTTTCTACCCGAGCATTAAAGACCAGCCCCCAAATGGGCCATCCTGCGGCGCATTTCCAGGGGGCGGCTCTTGGGCAGCAGACTGAGTTCTAACGTCAGAAACTGGTTTAGTGACAGAATTTACTCGCTCCCACCCAACTCGGCCACTGACTGACTGAGCGGCACAGTGAGGAACATAAGGCATAAGAAGGGTGAAAGGTTAGGAGACAGAACTTTGGTAGACTAGAGCCAAGCAAAGATGTTATTGTAACAATGATAATATGAACTCATTTGTATGTAACACCCTATAATGTTTTCAAAAGCGTCTCTTTTGATAAGCGATGTTTGCCCCATTTCTGGGAAGCAATCACATATCACTTCCATTTGGAAGATAACGCCACTGATTCCAAGTCGGTAAAACAATGCATGTAATACACGTGCGCCACTGAATCCAAGTCGGTAAAACAGCACATGTAATACAGGTGAGCGCCGTGTCGGTGTTGTCACTGTCTGTCCGGTGGCAGAGGCCGTGGGACCAGCCAGGATCGGAAAGCAGAGAGCAGGGTGAGGCACTCAGGTGGACCAGGAGCAAAAGGCAGCTCCTAGCTCGACTTTCGAGAAGGGAAGGGTGACGTCTAAACCAGTGGCCCTCAGCCCTTCCCAGTGTCCAAGACATCCCTGATGGTCACAGTTGGGGTGGCGGGTGGGGACACGCTACTGTCCTCTAGCAGGTAGAAGCCAGGGGTGCTGCTAAGCCTCTTTCAAAGCTCACCTGCCCGACAGCCCCCTGCAGAAAGGAGGATTCGGCCCAAAATGTCAACAGGGCAGCCATGGGGAAACCTCCACCTCAGCGGGCTGCTGGTGCCTGAGGAGGGCTGGCTAGATGGAGGGACAGGGGAAGGACAGGGCAGGGGACAATGTTCCAGGACACGGGACCCCTTGCGTGAAAGACCTCCACACTGAGTCCGTGGTTTTTATTGTCAATGTAAAACACACATAATGTAAACGTGGCCGTTTTCAACACTTGCGAGTGCACAGTTCAGTGGGCCGAGCGAGCCCTTTCACATCGCTGCACACCCATCACGCTCATCCGTGTCCGGGCTCTTGTCCGTGAAGTGAGAGCTGCTCTTCCCTCCCCAGCACCTGGCAGCCACCACGCCACTCTCTGTCTCGACGCGTCTGACCACCCCTGGGACGTCATAGGAGTGGAGTCACACAGCACTCGTTCCTTCATGTCTGGCTCATTTCACTGAGCACAACGCCCTCGAGGCTCACCCATGTTGTAGCACATGTCAGATTGTCCTTCATGTGCGGGGCTGAATAATATCCCCTTGTACGTACACACCATATTTTATCCTTCCATTTATCCATCAACAGACACTTGAATTGCTTGGCTACTGTCAATAATGTTGCCATGAACACGGGTGCACAAGTATCTGTTTGAGTTCCGACATTCAGTTATTTGGGGTACGTGCCCAGAAGTCATTCACAGATTATCTTAATGCACCAGCTAATGTTCTGGCCCCTGCTCTAGTGCTTGGTGCGTGGGAAGAACAATACCCACGATTCCTTCTGTCGTGAAACTCACACCCGTGGACGAGACGCCTCGGAGAGTCCCACAGAGACAAGGAAAGGAGGTGGCGTGGGGCTGAACGTGGCCGGCAGCTGGAGGGCGAGGGAAGGAGTGGTGCGCAGGGATGGCGTGGAGCCTTACAACACAGGTGACCCAGGTCATGGCTCCACCTTTCATTTTGTGCACAGTGACAAGTTCAGAGAAGTTAGTTGCTTGCCCAAGGTCACGTAGCTCATGCATTCTACAGGCCATGTTTGAATCCAGTACACGGCCTGGCCTTCCTGCAGAGATTTTCTTGGAGCTGTAGAACCGCGTGCGGGCACGTGTTCACCGAACGCAGCAGCCGGCACTCTGTCTCTTCGGCCTCTGGTCCTTCCCATCTGCCTTCAGGATTCTCTCCAGAATCAGCTTCGTCAACAGCAAGGGGACATTTTAATGCTCTACCTGAGCCCCATTCATTCTATACGCAGTTTCGCTGCCCATGTTCACCTTATTTGAAGGGATTTCCTACACATACAGGATACGATGGCATTGATTCCGGAAAGAAATGTCACACTCCCCCACAGCCTAGCTCTAAAATAAACAGCTTCTTTTCCACTTGAAAAAAAATAAAAATCACATACGACCTGAGTACATTCTATCTGATAAAACAGAGAAGTGTTCTAACAATAAGAACACTGTTTTTCCTAACCCTTGCTTTCATTGAAGGTCATGGGCAACTTACGTAAATATTGTATGAAACCTGTTTTGCAAGGAATCACTGTCTGTGATGATTTATGGAGTCAGAAGTCCACTGGCAGAGTCTACCTTTTCAAGTATGACAAGCTTTTATTTCGTAGCAAGAGGAAGAAAGCGACCCTTTCTCACTGGGGAGGGAAGACATTCTTTGTACAAGATTAAGACCTTAATGCAGTTCGTGGGGACAGTTACAATTATGAGAGGCTCTTTATTAAACAGCATGTCAGCTCTGGCTGGTGTAGCGCAGCGGATTGAGTGCAGGCCTGTGAACCAAAAGGTCGCAGGTTGGATTCCCAGTCAGGGCACATGCCCGGGGTTGCAGACCAGGTCCCCCGTAGGGGGTGCACGAGAGGCAACCTCACACTGATGTTTCTCTGCCTCTCTCCTTCCCTTCCCTGCTCTCCAAATACATAAATAAAATATTTTTAAAAACAACAGTGTATCAGATAACAAGATGTGCTGCAATTCCCTTCAAAATCCAAACTTCATAGGCTGTAAGAGCAAGTTATGGCACAAAGTTTCTATCAGGAAAAAATGTATATGTTTTTATGTTCTCATTTACTCTTCTGCTGCAAAGCGAGCTATTATAGAATTAAATAGTGAGTAGATATGCTTAGTCTTAAAAGTGTTTTACAAAAAAAAAAAGAGACATTTTGCTTAATGTATTTGCTCCATCAACAAATCGTCGCTGAAAAGGTATTATGTGTGAAGCACTTTAACAGGAGCTATTAAAAGTGGCATATGTCTCTCTGAAGGGAAACACTTTTCTAGTTGCATTAACTGATTGGTCTGGAACAATAAAAAAAAATACCTTGTGAAAACATTCAACAGGCTGTGGAAAAAGGTTTATTGAATTAAAAATTTCACCAGTGCCCCTAGGAGAGCTCTCATGTTTATCATTCGGAGGTGACCTCAGACAGAGCACCTCCCAAACACAGGGCTTCGTGCCACCCTGCAAGACGTGGGAACACTTCGCGTCAGTCCTACACGGCCGGAAAGGACTTTCCCTGGCCTTGACCCTCCCTGAACCCCCTTCCACCTCTCCCGTTGGGGCCCCGTGGCCTCCTGTTTGCTTCCAGAGTGGTCGACACAGTTTTGTTAAGTGCCTCGCACGGTGCTTGACACTGAGGATATGGAGATGAGCACAAAAGACAAGACTGCTTGTCCGTGAAGTCAGACATCCAGCTGGGGACACCGACAAGGACCGAGAGGCTCCCAGGCACCTGGGCAGGGCGAGGAGGGGTTGCCGTTGGAAGGAGACGCGAAAAGGGGGAACAGCGGGGGGAACGTGCCAGAGGGAGGCTCATTTATCTCCTCACCCCAAGGATGTCCCCAAGGTCTCGCCCGTACCAGAGTCTGCACCTTGGTCTGGGACCTAGTTCTCTGTGAGAGGAGGGAACCAGGTGCCTGAGCAGATGGAACGGGTGAGAAGGGGGGTCCCAGAGCTCAAGGGGAGAAATTGAACTTAAACAAGAGCAGGGAGAGTCCATCCATTGTAGCAAGGCTATGGCGCTGGTAGATTTGCTTCCAGAAAGATGAAGGAGTTCTCTGGTGATGGCTCCTGGTTTCTCAGAGAAAGAAGAAGAAAATGATGGGGATGGAGGGGCGGGTAGTCACAGAAGGTACCAGGAAAACTGCAAGCAACAGAGCCGCTCCTCTCCACTGCAGCAGACACAGAAGGCTCCGTCCCTGCAGCCCGCAGGAGAGGGGGGCCATGACTTCCACATGGGACCAGTGCAGCCCCTGACACTGTGCGGAATTCTCAGGGGATGGCCCTGAGCTCTCACGAAGCGGGCTGGGCCAGGGCAAAGAGAGACGATCTTTTGTGGGTATTATGATTCTACTTCTTTTATTATTATTATCATTATTAAAGATTTTATTTATTTACTTTTAGAGAGAGGGGAAAGGAGGGAGAAAGAGAGGGAGAGAAACGTGAGGTGCAAGAGAAACAGCAATCAGTTGCCTCTCTCACGCCCCCCACTGGGGACCTGGCCCACGACCAGGCACGTGCCCTGGCTGGGTATCGAACCTGAGACCCTTCAGTTTGCAGGCTGGCGCTCAGTGCACTGAGCCACACCAGCCAGGGCGATTAGGAGGACTATTGTAATACTAAGTTCTCCAGTGCGCCAGAAATCTGCAGCCGTGACTCGAGGTTTGCTGGGTTCTTCTCTCTTTGCCTCAGGAAGTTAGTCCGGCGGAAGTGGGAGTGCAGGTCACATGACCACTCACGTCGTGGTCCTCTGTTTACCGGGTTCGCCATCTTTAGTGATGAGGGCTCTGCTTTGGACCACGAAGGTGCCTCTACGTCCCTTGGTTGGGCCCAAGGGGCCCAGGTTTCCCTCTGGATGATCAAAAATGCTCTCTACAGAACTAGAGGCCACCGTTGCCACAAGGTAACATGTCAGTGAAAGCGCTCCTTTAATGTCCTAACCTCTCCTTATTTCCACATCACCTTCGCACACACAGAAACTCCCCCTCCGAGGCAGAGCTCGTGTCTTATCTGGTGTCCTCTCCACTCGGCGCGGTCTGTGGAGGGAAGGCACAGGTGCCTGGCTAACGAGTAGACGCTGATTATTCAAACCGGACGCGGTTCAGTCCTCAGCGCTCAACGTCTGCTCCACACTGCAGGGGGCGCAGTGACACTGACCCTCCACCTCCGGTCCGCCCCACCTTTAAAACGGAGAAGTGAGCTTCCTTCCCCGCCCCAGCCCCCAGTTAGCAAGGCTCCACGATTGTCCTCCGAGCCCGCTGACTCCCACTGCGCAGAGGAGACCGGGTTACGTGGGGACGTGCAGTATCTGGCCCTGACTGACGTGTCCAGCTAAGCGAGGGCGAAATGCACCAGGCTCCGCCCACACTCTGCAGCGGGGCGGGGTGGGGGGGGCGGCTCCTTCCGTTTGCCCGGAGCTGTTCCTTACCGACAACTGTGGCATTTCCTGCACACGCTCCTCTTCCAGCATTCTCTTGCACAGCCCACATTAAGTCAGAAAGGCTTTCAACTGTGCATGGGGCAGTGGGTGAGGACAAGCCCCGGAAACGGTGTCTAGCCCGGCTTCCTGTGCAGTCACATATCTCCTTTGCTTTTGTTAAATATCAAAGTCAAAATAAGCATTACCCAGCCATAAATTATAAATTAATTGCAATGATCCACTTTCCTATTTAATTTAAACATGGGCCAAATTCAATGTTCTTTCTATAGAAGCAAGAGAACCAGGTTATACGTCAGTGAAACCAGACTTTGTTCTAAGATTTAATTTTCTGCGGTTTGAGAAAAAGCACATGACTTCTCCCTCAGTTTTGTCCACATGGAAAATAAGGCATTTTCTTTCTAATTGGAGAAGAATTGTGGCAATTGTTGAGATGATGGTCGTAAGCACTTCCAGATCTTAAGAACACTGAGTACCATGTACTTAATTACGCAGGAGTAGCTCTTGATGTCTCCGCACACGAGTCCTCTTTCCCACATTTTCTTCGGTCAACACGAAGACTGAAAAGCTTTGAACTAAGTGCACAGGGAAGAGAGGCAGCATTTTAAATTATTTATATAAGGGAATTAATAACAAACACTTTTAAAAACATTCATAATTAAAACAACTCATGCCCCAGGAAGAAATAGCATCCCATTACTCTCCTGGGGAGAGGGAGACAGGCAGCGAGCCAGTTCAGAGCATGCTCCCTGAGCCGGGCCTTCTCCCAGGCCACTCCCACTGGGCTTCTTATTTTACCTCTCATGTAGCCCTTCGATGCAGTTTTAGGAGCCTCACTTTAAAGACAGTAGGTGTCTTTGAGGCACCTAGCAGTGTATGTTAGTGAAATACAATGAAATATTTTTAATACTGCTGATTTTCAAATGTAGCATGGACAGATCTCTGGACCCTCCACAATGCGAAAGCTGGCTTCTCTGGCTGAATTCTATGTGACACGGTGGCCCAAAGGCATGGTGACCCAAAGGACGGTGAATTCACCTAAGGGGAGCCAGACATGGGTATAGGACATTCACTATCGGAAAGCAAGGGGGGCGGGAAGCCCAAGCAGAGGGTGAAGAAGGAAGAGAGAGACGGAGAGAGGGGGAACGGCCACACATGTGTCAGGAGTCCCCCCCAACCACTGTCCCTTTATGTCACCCCAGCCCCCAAACGGAGCCCACAGCCCAACGAGGTCCTGAGCGGAAAGCCAGAGGCACGGAGATCGTTTCCCCTGGGCCACATGTGTCGCTTCAGAACGGAGACCCCACCTCCAGATGCCCTCCCCACCAACATGGTGTGGCTGTGAGCTCGAAGTCTGAGCCCCTGGCCGGGAGCCCTGAGTGGCTCTAGGCAGATGTGGGAGACCCCAAAACGTCTGTCTGGCTCAAGGTGTGGAGCTTCCTGCCACAGGGGACCTCCGTGGCTCTGATGCCACAGGGTCACGTGAGCTGTCTGTGGGTCGGGGCAGGAGGTGACTGTGATCCGGGAGAGAGATAAAAGGGCCCTTTGTGTTTGTAACATTTTCCTTCTGGAGCTGGGCAGCCAGGACACAGGTGTGCACAGTGTTCACTATCTCATTCTTTGTATCAGAGTGGGGGGAGCACGAGAACAGAAAACTGGGAGGTTTAAGAAGTGGGTGTTCAGAATTTAGACAGTTTCCCTGGAATGTGGCTGTCGTGGGGAGCACAGCGTGAGGACTCCACGCTAAGAGGTATTACAGCTTCCTGGACCCTGATCCAGGTTGCCGGGAAATCGGAGCCCTGGAAGAGAGGGAACGTGCAGAAGCAACCTCCTCCAGCGCCCAGCAAGGGCGAGCCCAGCACGTAAAAGGAGGAAGCTGGCCCTAGACAGTCACCCTTGAACTAGAAAGACTCAGTTCACGATGAAGGTGAAGTCAGAAGAACAGGTTTTGTGGTGGGGTGGGAAGACAGGAAGTTCTCTAATGACGACAGCTTTTTATTTTCTCGGTGAAATGAAAGGCAAGCCGATCCGATCCGCTGAGAGTGAGGAGGAGGAAAGTGGTCAGAGAGGTTTGAGGAGAATGGAATCACAAAGAGCCCCAAGGGCGCACTTGAGGTTTGTGGTCAGAGATTCACGACGATAGCAGGCAGCTCGTCTGTGTGCTTTCTCCCAGCCCTGAGCAGGTGCTAGGGTGTAGGCCTGGAGCTGGCCCAGGGAGGGAGGGGTGGGCTCGTGCAGATCGGGGCTCTGCCAGGTACAGGCACAGGCAGTGAGGAGAGATGAGAGGCAGGGACTGGAGGTGCAGAGAACGGTGTTAGAGTGGAGGGTGACTGGACGGGAGCAGATGCTGTCACCAAACCCTCACTCCTTCCCCCTGGTCTCCTGTGAGCTGGAAGTCGGAGCTGAGAGCTCACTGGGTCTCTGCTCAGCGTTTCTGGCAGGAGCGCTCGGCGGGGGCACTGTGGGCTCCATATTGCGTCCCACCAGGAAGCACAGGTGTCCGGCCGTCTCACGGTTTTTCGTGGCAAGGTCAATTTCCACGAGAACAATAAAAAACCAGAGTCATACCTTGCAAATAGCCCATTTTGAAATTGTGAATCTCTTAACTGGGTCCCAAAAAACACAAAAGGTTGGAAACCTGCTGTTTCAGAAGGTTACGGAATTTTTAACATTGAAGGATTCACAGGCCAGATGGAGGTTTAGAGTTACTGTCACAGGGGTGGAAACCTCCGTGTGGGGAAAATTGTGGAGAATTGGAGAAAGTTGTGCATTATTTTATTCCCTTCCATTCTTAGGCCAAGCCAGAAACTAGATGACTGTGAGACTATTGATCTTTCCCAAAAAAATCCATAGACGAGGCTAAGTATAATTCTGTAACACTACTGCATGCTGGCAAACCACCCATAGACTGACATCAGATGTTTGCAGGAGTGCTTGCTGCTTCTCATAAAAAGGCTAGGAGGGCAGAGGTCAAAGAAAGAAACATAATTAAAACACACTTGATACAGCATGTCAATGAGCTAATTGAGAAGTAGCGATGATTCCTTAAACGGGAAAAGTGTGACATCGGCATCCCCATGGCTAGCACAGAGCAAAAATTACCTTGTACCATGTCGTGTTGTAGAGGTTTTCCACCTGCTAAGAATGATTGCCTGCTTATTTTGGCACCTAGTTTTAGGGAGCAGAAGTAGGCTTTCTGACCTGAAGGGCAGCCCATCCTGCCGGCGTCTGCACTATTGTCAACCGTCAGGCCACTGAGGCTGGTGGGAACAGAGAGATGTCTACCACGTGTGCACCTGGACCAAGGGCGCATCCCGGGACTGTCTCACCTGCTTACAGACCCAGTGCACTCGGGGCCACTTCTGGTCTGCAGTCACTGTGCTGGACGCTACCGATGCCGGCAAGTCTAAGGCAAGAGAACCCTTCCTGAAACCAGTGGAGTTTCTGAATCCCCAGGGAGCTGGTGAAAATTACGAAACCCAAGACTTCCTCTGAGTGTGATTATATTGAAAACCGTATGAGGGTGGGCTCCACTAACAGGGAAGATTCTCACCACAAAAGAAGGGCGTCGGGTAGTTTAACACTCCTTCACTTTTCTCACCTGGAGGAACTCTGGCTACTTATCAGTTCAGCCCCTGAACTCTCCCATCAGATTACAGGCTCAGAATTTCCTGGGGAGACTGAGTACCCAGGACCCCTCTTCAGATGGGAACTGTCGTCGGGGTTGCCAGTGGTGGGAATTCTACTGAGCACCGATATGCAGTCCCTGGTGGATTAAAAGACAAAGAAATGTTGTGTCTCTTTTTAAAAATCGGACTTCATATTTGACCTCTCTTCATTTCTTCTATGCAGGCGGGTTCTTTAAAAACAACATACAGCTGGGTTCACTGTGCTAACCCAATTTGTTGCTCTCCACATTTGGTTGGTGAGTTGAGTCTGTTCCAATTATCTTGGAAAGTAACGGAGCTCACTGTGCTGCCTGTCCTCTCCGTGTTTTTACTTGTAACTTTGGGATTCCTTTTGTCACTTGCTGTCTGACATAGATCTTTTAATACTCCCCCCCACCACCAACATTAACTAAGAAATTCTCCTGTGCTTTTCATATTGGCTGATGACATATAAAATGGAATTACCATTATGTTCTTGAAGATGTATCATTTGCCAGTGTTCCTCCAGCTCCAGAAATAAAACTGGAGGTTGCTCTCACTCTCCAGCTAGAGCCCCTTTGCCCAGTCCTGCCCTCAACTCCTTCCTCAATTTTGCCAAGATGGTCTAAGAGTTGCAGCTCTAGGCAGCCACATATGTCTCTTCAGTTTCAAGGTTTCGTTAGCACTTGCATGATTGTTGTCCAGCATTATTTTTATTACCCGGTGAGGTAGATGATAACTGGATAGCTGGTACATGATTGATAGATAGGCGGGTAGAAAGATAAAGCAGATGAAAGACAGGGAGAGATAAAGAAAGAAAGAAAGAAAGAAAGAAAGAAAGAAAGAAAGAAAGAAAGAAAGAAAGAAAGAAAGAAAGAAAGAAAGAAAGAAAGAAAGAAAGGAAGGAAGGAAGGAAGGAAGGAAGGAAGGAAGGAAGGAAGGAAGGAAGGAAGGAAGGAAGGAAGGAAGGAAGGAAGGAAGGAAGACTTAATTTATGTTTTTCTCTTGCTGAATGAAGGGATACTTTTACCTTTTTCACTAATTTCTTCCAGCCTTCCTGTCTACGTTCCATTGAATGGAATCCATTCTCTTTTTCTTTTTGGCATTTCCTTCCCGAACTGTTTTCTTCAGATAGCCTGCGCGCCCGGCTGGTGGGGGGCGGGGGGAGGCCCTCGTTCGCGTTTCCTCTCCTTTGTGCCGCTCATTTTTCCAAATGTCGGCCAGCCCCCAGGCAGGGCGGATGTGCGTGAACGGAGGCGGCTGGGACCGCGCAGCTCCGCAAGCGCGGCAGCAGACCACCGCCTGTGCGGGGCTGCCCCACGCCCTCCCTGGACGGCCCAGCCTGGGCCGCTGGGCCGACAGCATGAGCCATGCGTCCTTTGTGCCTGCACCGTTTTGCACCTCTACAAAGCAGTTCGGAGTTGCACAGCACAGCTGTCCGAGCTTGGTCCGAGGGTGGACACCCAGGGCTGGGAGCTCTGTGCCCTGACGATGGAGGAAGATGGGAAGGAAACATGTGAAGGTAAGACCAGCGCATCTGTGCTGAAGCCCTCCCTATGACTCATCCGTCATTTCAACGGGTCCCTATCGTGCCTTCCGTTCAGTCTGCGCTCGGCCTCCAAGCCTGGAAGGGAGGAAGCCTTCCTCCCTGCAGGGACAGTCCTCCACTCTGCGCACGGGTGACAGGAAGAGCCCTCCTCTCTGGCTCCTTCCTAGGGACAATCCCATCTCTGGTCAGTCTTCCAGAAACCCGCCCCACCTCACCTGGGCCGCTGCGGCCTTGCCCACAGAGACTCTGCACCCTGCTTAGCTTCAAGCAGAGTCTCCTTCAACTTAGGGAGAGACAAGTACAAGGGAATATGGACTCTTCTCTTTTGAACCAGAGGCCTGAAGAATCTCTGAGAAAACAGTTATCACTCTTAGGAAAAGGAGAAAGCATTTACCTGAAGTAGAGAAAATTGCTAAGCTTTACTTCAGATCTTTTTTATTCCTTTAAATTCAAGTAAAATTAAATGTAATGGGTTGAATTTTAATTGCAGGCTTTACAGCCCCGGCGAAGAAATGTGCCGCGTGTGCACTTGAGATGCAAGCGCTGTGGTTCCTGAGCCGCGCTCTCCCCACGGGCCGTGGCCGTCGTCACTGTGGGTTTCAGAATGAAGGATGGAAGGCGGGGGGGGGGGGGGAGGTGACCGGACATTAGCATGATTGCACCACTCGTCTCAAAACCTCAGAGTCACCTGTCTGATGTCTCCATGTCACACAGCTGCCTGTATCTGGTTTACCCCAGAATTATTTATACAGATTATACAAATCCTTTCCTTTAATACACTCTTTGTATTTGCAATACCCAGAGGACAATGGCAAAATTAATTTTTATAACCTGCTCCGCCGTTTAAAAGCACAATGTATTTTATCCTTGGTGGTCACTCCAGGCTGATAAACTGATGGTTTTTAAATGTGTATCAGATTTCCTTTGTGGTTACCAAATTGAAGAATATTCCTACATGTGTTCCCTGGTGATAAGTAACAGTAGTATTCTCCAATCTTCGATTCGAGTATGTCAGCAATCTAACAGAATGTACTTCAGAACAAACGTCTTGAAGGTGAAGATTTTCTCGTAGATGTAATTCCTTCTAGCAGTTCAACTGCTCCCTGTTTCCCCAAGTTAATTGTCAAGCAGAATAAACATGAGTTGATTGTATTAGCAGAGTGATACAGGTGTCCATGATGTTACACACAGTTGCAGCAGGCACAGGTCTCTTTAAAAGCACAGCTGCTACAACGAGGGTAGGGGCTGCTGCTCTTCATTGTAACGAAAGGGAATGTAATGCTGTCCAAGTGGCAACTTGCAGAGTTTCCTCCAGGCGTTGATCTAAATTGCACTTACCTTAGGACCAATAAAGCAGCCATGCCCGGCTGCCTGTGTGGCTTCGTGTGAGGGCTGCCCCAGGCTCCCTCCTTCGGGGGAGTGCTGTGTTCCTTGGAAAGTGGGCCCACTTTAGGAGCCTTCCGGGAGGACCCTAGGAAATGCTGGAAATGTTCCTTGAGAGAAAAGATAGAGTTTGGAACTGCGAGAGATCTAAAATGTCATTGCATGCCTGATTCATGCCCCCGTCATTAGCTGTATATGATCCAGCAATACACTCATTCTTCCATTTAAGGGTCTTTTAACACCAGTACAAAAGAACCCATACACCCCAATGTTCATAGCAGCACAATTTACAATAGCTAAGTGTTGGAAGCAACCTAGGTGCCCATCAGTAAATGAGTGGATCAAAAAACTGTGGTACATTTACACAATGGAATTCTACCCTTTTGCAATAGCATGGATACAATCGGAAAGCATTATGCTAAGCGAAGTAAGCCAGGCAGTGAAAGACAAATACCATATGATCTCACCTTTAACAGGAACCTAAACAACAGAACAGTGAAATAAGTAAAGTATAGTCAAAGACACTGAAATAGAGGACAGGCTGACAGTGACCAGAGGAGAGAGAAGAGGGAGTTTCAGGGGAAAAGGGGAAGGGTTTACAGGAACAAAGTTTAAAGGATACATGGACAGAAACTAGGGGGAGGGTGATAATGGGAGGGAAGTGGGGAGGGATGGGTGGGCAGGATGGAATGGGAGTAAAGGGGAGAAAACTGTACTTGAACAATGATTAAACTTAAAAAAGCGAAAAAATAATAATAATTAAAAAAGGGTCTTATAACAACAACAAATCACCCAAACTCTCTTAAGAAACCATTTATTTTAAATTCAGGGGGGTATTATGGAAGCCCCCCAGCCCCGGGGGGAAGGTTGGGTGGGATCCAAGGGAACTTTGGGGGAACAGCCGCTTTGCAGTCTCCCTTCCTCTCATCGCGTCTGTGCTCCTTGGGACGCTCCGTCCTCCTCCTTCCATTGTCCCGTCTGCTCCGCTGAAGCTCCTTGAACGTCGCTGTGAATGGCAGCCTCCTCATTAGGCCCCTGGAGCTCGCCTCAGTGACTCGCTCCTGCCATTTCTGGGTCCCTCTCGGGAGCACAGACGTCAGATTACAGCAGTGCCTGGTCTCTGTGCACTTGCGGGTGCCCCGCACTGCCACGAGGGGACCAGCCTGAGCCAGGCGTTCACCTTGGCCCAGTGCAGTGGCCGGGGCAGTGGGGTTACAGCTGAGGGACCAGGTGGCGAAACGGGACACCAGGTGGTGACAGTCTCCAGCCCCCCGTCTTCATCTCACCTTCTCTGCTGCAAAACTGGACAAGAAATCGGTTTCAAAACTTCCCTTGGGACCAAGGCTCCTTATCAACTCTTCACTTGACTATGACATTGGCATAGCGAGCGGCCCATCGCCCCGCAGCTCCTTTCAGCGACGCCCGCGATTGAGTCTGTTGCGATTCGCTGACGTCACTGATGGCGTCACAGTCGGTGTGCATGGCAACGCCCGCCTGGTAAAAGCTGGCTCCGAAACACACAGACGTCGCCTGAGGGTTTGTGCAACGTTCGGAGGCCACCTTCTGGGAGGGCTCGTAGGTGTGGTTCACAGGGTGCTGTCAGGTGGACACCGTTCTACCTACCATGTGGCGGTCAGTGGTAGCCTGTCCAAGCCCTGTGTGCCTGTTGCCCTGGCGATTCCGTTGCCCTGAGGCCAGAGGGCTGCTCACCTGGGCTTCAGGTGTGCTGGTGCTGCTGCTTTCAGAGAGCCGGCAGCCCGCTCTCTGAGCTCACCTGAATCATTATGGGATTTTGATTTTTAAAAGGGTAAAACATAACTCCGTAGGTGACCCCAGGGTTTCCTGGAGGGAACCTCTCAGCCTAATGTGGGGGGGGAACACTCTGGGCAGTCAGAGACCCAGAGAGGTGGTGGCCCAGTCCTCAAGGAAAGGAGAAAACGACTTGAGATTCATATTGTTCAGCAACTTCTTACAGTTTCTCGATTATATAAGTTTGGGGAGAGGTTATCTCTCACCCATCATTATTTCAAACTTCTCAATATCTTTCACAGTGGGGAAACGGCTCGAAGAAGTCAGAGGTGAGAAAATAGCTTGTCAACCTTCTTTCGCATGTCTGGGAGAAGCAGGTGTCCTGTGCAGGGGGCCGCTGTGAAGACCCGCCATGAGCGGTTGCCGGCCTCCTCTGCGGGTCCCTCCAATTTGGAGAAGAAATGTCACATATAATTGGACCAGTGACTTGTAGCCAGGGTTCACCTTTAAGTGTACACTTTAGGGAAACAGGAGAAAAGCAATTTAACAGCAGCAGTGGGATGTGTTTCCGATCAGCTTCTCCGTTACCAGACTCATCAAATATTGAAGTTCGTGGAGCAGAAACCAACCCTGCAGACCTGAAACATTTACTTGGAACTGCACTCAGAATATAAAGGGAAGAAGAACTAGTCAATACAACCACAGTGTTCCGCTCCTCCCAGAACGTGCATTCTGAAGGGGAAATTCCGGGAGGCAGGACTCCGGGTCTTCTGTTCTCGGTGGGACCACCCACGGGGGATCCAGACTAAGGAGGGCAGGTCTGGGCCGCCCCTGCCCCTGCAAAAGCACGCAGCTTGTGCTTGCCATGTCATCTAACCTCCTGACCTGCTTATCCCCAAATGGAGTCACTTGGCAACAGCGGATCTGCGAACTTCAACAGGCTTTTTAACGTAAAAAATAAGATCGGTGACGATGTTGCCAGTGGAAGTGGGGCTCTTGTGGTGTCGCAAGGAGAGCGTTCCAGGAGACCCACGCACAGGAGATTGTGATGGGGTAACATTTATTTGTGGCCCCAGATGCAAAATTGAAACACTGCCCCTGGGTGCCAGTGTCCCATTTCCATCCATTCTGCTGGTGGAAAAAAATCCAGTCTCGCCTTCGTCGTGCCCAGAAATAGGGCCAAGGTCCAGAGATTCTGTGTCATATGAAAGCTCAGTCCCTTGGAGCTGTGTGTCTGCTGAGAATGTGCCACGGACACGGCACGCCTCTGCTGCGGGGGAAGAAGGGGAGAGAGAGGAGAACTTAGTTCCCTGGGATCGTATTACCTGGGCTTGGGCAGGACGAGGTGGTTCTTCATAATGACCAACCAACTTCCCAAGCTCTCCCAGGCCTCCTGGTGGGCCCAGCCCCATCTCCATTTTCAGTCTAGACCGACAGCTTCTACTGGCATCTGGCTTGGCTCCTGCTGTGCTTGTGCTGACCTCAACGTATTGGTCTGTCCCTTCCCCCAGGAATCTGCGGGACAGAGACAGACCAATGGTTCCCTGGGGAGTGTGACAAGCTACAACTTCCTGGTGAAGCAGGAAGGCTTCTGCTCCGAGGTCATTATGCTTAATGCTGTCCGATTCCCTTCGTGTCCTTCCTGCGTTAACATCCAGTCACCTGTGCTAACAACACTGCAGCAGGCCCTTGAACAACATGGGCCTACTTATATGTGGGTTATTTTTCCAATAAATACTGCAAATGTATTTTCTCTTCCTTATTTTCTCAATCACATTTTCTTCTATGGTATAGAAATATCTTCTATAGAGTAAACAGTATCTTCTACTGTATAATATATATGATATGCAAAGTAGGTGTTGATAACTGTTTCCATCAGCAGCAAAGCTTCCAGTCAAGAGTGGTTCAGGTTTGGTGGTTAACTCTCAGTAGCTAAGTCTGAGGTGGGGGTGGGGGGGTCAAAGTCGTCTGGGGATTTTTGACTCTGAAGGAGTGTGATGCCCCTAAGCCCAGCGTTGTTCAATGGTCATCTCATTTTGAAAAGCTACGAATTGCTGTCAAAGTCAGAAACGCATTAAAGACAGGATGTGTGTGCGCAGAGCCCGGAGAGTAACACCGTCCTGCTCTTCACCACCAAAAAGAAGCCTCAATCTAAGCCATTTTCTTTTCTTCGATACAAGCAGTTTGATAACATACAGAATGTTCTTCCTGAGATGGACTCCTGTACTGCTGTCGCACCCGGGCCCTGAGACCTCTGCTGACATCATCCTTGACACACACGGGAGGGTTTCGGTGACATTTTCCCCAATGCCTTTCCAGCTTCTGACAGCGGCCCAGCCCCAAAGCCAAAGTCACATGTTTTAGGGTTCTGTTACGGCCGCACTCCATGTCTAGGTACCAAACCCTGTCCCAGGGATCCGTTGCACCCTCATAAATCACTCTGAAAGTTAGTGGCTTAAAGCAACAGCCAACGTCCGTTCTCACAAGTTTCCAGTCGGGGCAGGGCTGGCGGAGAGCTCAGTTTGACTCCACAGCATCGTGTGGGGCTGCGTGAGTCACACAGATGTCCATGGTCAAGAAGGCACGGCGGGGGTGGGGGGGGGCTGGCCATCCCACCCAGGAGGGCTCACCTGGGGCCGTGGGCCTGTCCTCGGGGGCCTGCACATTGCCAAGTGCCAAGAGGGAGCATCCGAGAGCCAGGAAGGGGAAGCTGCTAGTTCTTTAAGGCTTAGGCCTGGACGCTGTCCACAGCATCCTAAATTTGTAGCGGGCAGAATAGGCACTAAAGCCTAAGTTCATCACCTGGAGAAGGTAGAGTCTCTGGAGAAGGTAGTGTCTGCCTGCATGGCAGTAGTGTCATGGCAGTAGTGTCTGCCTGCATGGCAGACACTCAGTGACTGAGCAGCCTTAGAGTGGGCGTGGAACCGGAAGTCCCTTTAAGAAGACGAAATGAGATGATGTGGGTGGGATGTAGGTACAGGAGTCTAATTCGGAGCCAGGCCACGCTGTGGGCACCCAACAGATACCTGAATTGAATCCATTTCAGTCATCACTATTTTAAAATAAATATTTCAGGTAACATCTGTGCCACAAGAAACATTTTCTCCACAATTTAAAGAACACAGATAAGCAAGCACCCGCATTAAACATACAATAGTCATGCTGTGTACGTAGACGGAAAGCAGTACAAGATTTGGAGTCAGAAGGACCAAGTTCAAGTACCAATTCCACCACTTACCAGCTGTCTGATGTCGGATACTTGTCTGAACATCCGTTTTTTTACTTGCGAGCATGGGAATAATAGCATCTCACCACATATTATGTAGGTTTATTTTAAGTACAAAACAAGTGAGATAACGCGTCGTTAAGAGCCGTGGAAGTCGAAGACATCACTGTCGCTGCTGTTCTGGCAGTACAGCTCTGCCAGCCAACACTCTGAAGAGTCGACCTGGAAATGTCGGGTAAATGCATCTGCGACTTCACGGGAAGTTTCAACAGAGAGATAAAAATCCATACGTTTTTATAATGCCATTTTCCCAAGGTATGCTGTATTGTAAGAATAATAAATCACTCCAAAGCAGCCACAACAGACACATTTTGCACCTAACTCAGTGACTATTTCAGAGCGCACCCAGTTTTCTTCAAAGAGGTTCACGCAGGGCTCAAACCAAAGTAGCGAGTAGACAGAAATATAACCCTGAGCACAAAAGTATCCAGTGACTCACTAGGAAAGTTCCTCAGTTCTAGAACAGCTTTGCAAATATTTTGAAAATAACAGATAAATTGGCTTAAGACTTAAAACATAAATCAGCTTGGGTAGGCTGATATAAATAATTTTGAAAAGAAATGTGTGTTCCCTAATTCATCATAAAATAACTTTCCAAAAAGCATGCAGAGTCTTTAAACATAACAGGCTAAGACACATCAAGATACCTTTGCAATGATTGGACATTCTATTTTTCACAGGGAAATGCTCAACCGTGCCACCCGGTTTCCTGGTAACACCATTTATATCCGGTAAGTAAAGCAGAACTCAGCTCAGAGCAATCAGCAACCATTCAAGCTCCACGAGGGAGGCTCGCTTTTTCATTTCCAGTGTCACAAAAATGAGCAACACAAGAAATCGACTTCTAAACGTAGAGTTATTTGTTCAGACTTTGAAGGAGACACTGATGTGGTGCCAGTATCCCCCGGACAAGCCTGGTCTTCCTTGGCTACGTGTAATTACCCCTCAGGAGGCCATCCCACCCAGTGAGTGGAGGAGAAAGCTTCCTACACAGTGCACAGTTTCAAGGGTCCTGGCCAACCTCATCTCTACTCATTGAGGCCTAAAATGTCTCACTTAGGCCTGGCTGGTGTAGCTCGGTGGATTGGGTGTGGGCTTGCAAAGCAAGGGGTCTCCGGTTCAATTCCCAGTGCGGGCACATACCTGGGTTGTGGGTCAGGTGCCCTCTGTGGAGCACATGGGAGTCAACCACACATTGATGTTTTTCTCCCTCCCTTTCTCTTCCCCTTACCCCTCTCTAAATATAAATAAATAAATCTTTTAGAAAAGAAATACCTCTTTAAAATGCCTTCACACTTAGAAGACATCTTTGGTTTTGTCTTTCAGGGGATTTGGTTTGTTCTGTTCTTGCCTGTTATGTAAGGGTTTATTATCCCAAATTTTAAAAGTGCAGACATTCCCATGTGCACCGTGTCCCAAGTACTGTACAAGCCCTTCAACCAAATCAAATGATGGGCGTGTGTAAGAAAAAGAACCAGCAGCTGAGAGACATGAGCTAATATGTGCAAATAACTCCTTTGGCTAGCTACTACTACTGAAATACGATGGACCTGGATGTTTATAATACCAAAAGAATGTCATGCTAAAATCACAAAAAATAAAATCTATAGACACCATTTTCCTATTTTACCTATAAAAGCCCCTGTAACAGCTACAGGCAGTCACCGCCCATCAGTCGCTAGCAGACAACAAAATGAGAGGTAAAGAATAATGGTGGGGAAACACAGAAATATGATTTCTTAAACACGGTTACATGTATTCCTCTTGACATGCAGAGACTAGTGGAAACAGACTTCCTACTAGAAAAATTACTGTCCCGGGGAAGTGATCATGTCACACGGTGTAGAAAGCACGTCGTGCTGTACAGGAGGTGTGCTGTTTTCTCCAGGAACACGGGGACCTGTCCCCCCTCCCATACCCCAGCGACCTTTCCTCCCCAGCACGCGCTGGTGTGCGGTGTAGACCCCCTGACCTCCCCTCCCCGGCAGGTCCCTAGTCCTGTGGTAGGCCCCCTTGGAGGAGGAATGAGGGGCAGGAGGGCAGCCTCACAGGACCCCCCCACAGGCCCCAGCGCCACCCCTGTAAGCTTGAATCCCCAGAGACAATCCCCTGAGACCTCAGCCTCAGGTGTGCTTCAGCCCCAGGCCCAGGAAAGCAGTGGGACCAGACCAGTGCCGCCCTGGCCAACCTCAGGACGAGGAGGATGGATGAGCCCTGCCCTAGTGCCAGCCAATCAGCAGAGACCGGGACCTGAGAGGACACACCTGGGGAGCTAATAAAAATTCTGGTGAGATCCTCCCCTGGGAGGATCCCTGCGCCTTACAGCCCTTGGGACTGAGGACCCCGCTCCAGGGAGCCACCCCTCCATTCCCCTCCCTTGCCCCTCCCCCGCCCTTTCGTCTCCCGCCACCCCCAAAACGCACTTCACCTTCACCTGCCTCTCTCCTAAGCTCTAAGGGCCTCCTGTGCCTCTGAAACTCATTTCCTGAGCCCAGTCCATCTACGGCCCACTTCCACCTCCGTGACTTTCTCAAACTTTCTCTTCGAGCTCGAGCCTTGGCCCCGAATTCTTCCTTAGCCAGAACTCAAGTAACCGAGGTTGCTGAATGGAGGTCCGGTTTGCGCTCACCGGTCTAACCCCCTATAGAGCCCCCAGAATGAATGAATCTAAAGAAATGACGGGTGAGGAAATTGCCACGTGGAAGCAAGATTTTTCAGCGCAGTTACACCGCAGCATCTGGGAGGCTCCTTTCTCCCGAGGCAGCCCGACTGATTACAGATTTCTCAAGTCACAGATGTGGCTTTTTTTAAATGTTTCTTATTGATGATGTGTTTCCATTGTCATGTAACTAGAAGAATGCTGGAAGAAAATTTAGGTAAATATTTTCCTTCCCTCTGAATGGAGAAGAATTTTCTAAGCATAGAGAAATAAAGGAATCACGAAGTAAAAGATAAACAGATTTGGCTATGTGGAAACTTTTCATATGTG
>PVIA01013023.1:0-34474 GCA_004024845.1 Tonatia bakeri | reverse complement strand
AAAAGAAGACTTCAGGTATTTCACAAAGGTGACATTCAGTAAATAGCCATTTCTCTGGCATGAATTAAGTAATATTTCACCTAGTGACCTATAATTTCATAAGGGATTTCCATCATTAGAATTTCTCCTCTGAGTTAAAACATTTTAATAAAAAGCTGTTGTAAATCATATATAACCCAACAGGTTATTGCCAATTTATCTAAACTCATTAAAGAGTAGTTTACCACATTATTCATATATCATTATGCAAGGCTTGTAATTGAGTAAAATAGAACATATCTATGATTTGATGAATGACTAGAAAAGGAACAGCAATCACCTTACATAATCAATTTTTCTTGATGTTTTTACAAAATACACAGTGCTAGGATAGTCAAATTGTGGGCCCCAAAATACACCAAAGGCACAACAGTCCATTCATCTAGGGTGGGTTTATTTTTTTAATTGCATCTCATATTTTCTACTGAGAGATTCCTAACCCCATGCTACATTACCATGACTGAGTCAAATAATTTTTACTCAAGGTCCCCCTACATATTATTGTTTATGAACCCTGGCTGGTGTAGCTCAGTGGATTGAATGCAGGCTTGCTAACCAGAGCATTGCTGGTTCGATTCCCAGTCAGGGCACATGCCTGGGTTGCAGGTCAGGTTCCCAGAAGGGAGTGCAACCACATATTGATGTTTCTCTCCCTCTTTTTTGCCTTCTTTTCTCTTCTCTCTAAAAATAAATAAGTAAAATCTTAAAAAAAATATTATTGTTATGGAGGCCACATAGAAGGGCAGGACTTTAATCAGAATATAGGAGAAACTAAAGATTTTATATTTATAAAAAGCTCATCAAAATATCTAATTATATAAAATATGATGAAATATACCTAATATAACTAAAATTTTTATGTGTATAATCATCTCATTAACTTTATCTAATCTTATTAAATATATCTAATCACCTATCTATAGAGCTTAGGGATATAATGTTGTCCTAAACTATGGCCCCAATGTTATGACTGGACTTTTTAAATTATGCTGTCATCTTAAAATGCTATTGTTCACAAATAGCTTCCAAATGAATTTCCTTATTAAATCCCCACAGCAAATCTGGCTGTGTAATTAGTGCACATGTTTAATAGATGAGGTAATTTAGAGACCACATGCTTTTCCAATGGCCACATAATTATTTAAGGGTAAGAGTAAAACTTGGATACCAACCTGCTAATTCCAAGTTTATTTTTATTTTATTGTGACAAAGTCTAGGTGAATATCATGTGAAAACAAGTCATCTATAATACAATGGATGAGAAATCTCATATTTCGAGTATTGTTGATTAGGTAAGTATTTTGAAGTGAAAGATGCTTTGACTTTCTAAAGAATTAACATTATAAAGCATCAATCAGATTCAGCTTGAGATGATGGCACACTACCTGAACGATGTCATGTTTTCTTATGTAAATCAGTGCATACAAGTGTTTATTTAATGGTTTATTTATTTCATTAGGTAGGATATATAATAAACCAAGACAGGGAGGAGGAGGGAGACATGTCTCACTCACTAACTCAGCCTGGTCCAATAATATTGCCAGGTGTTCCAACATCACAAGAAAAACTACCTTAGCATGGGAGGAGAGAAGCCCTTGAAATTCTATGTATTGTTCCCACTATCTGGTAAAAAAAAGCCTTGAAACTGTGTATTCACCCCAAGATCTAGAAGGGAGAAGAGAAGGGGCTCCACAGTGCCCAAAGAATAAGCCCATAAAGCAACTTTGGTTAATTGCCTACCTCTGATCACTATCTGTTTTACGAGGAAAACCCTAGCGCTTACAGAGAGAGCCCATAAATAAGTTTGGGTAGCTGCCCCAACTTTAATTTATCTCCTGTTACATCTTTGTTTTACAACAAGATGAACAGAAAAGTCTGGAGCAAGATAAGAATTCGAGCCAACAGACCCAGACACATACCTAAGTTTGAGTAGTCAGGTACCACCCTATGCTGGGGAAAGCTGGTACCACCTTCACCCATCAATCAATATGTAACTTCTTTACCCCCATCCTGCCAACTACATAAGTCCTCAGAACAAAGGACCTCATGCTCTTGCCATCCTTAACCTTGCCTCTTGCCACCCTTACCTTGCCATGCCCTGAATGTGTATGCCTTTTACCTCCACCTCAGCAAGGCCAGTTTTCTTCCATGAGAATGTTTCACTAATAAACCCCGCTTGCACGTTAATAGACTGGCTAATATGTAACTCTTTACTGTGTTGGCAAGAAGAATCAAAATCTTCCCATAACAATTTATTTATGTTATAGAATCAACAAACTGTATTCATTGGTTATTGGGGACAAAAGACCTAGATCTTCACTTCTTAAAAACCAGAAGTTTTTCAATGATATCAGATATATGCTTTAGCCTATTATTCGTTTCTTTTCTTTTGATTTTTTCTAGAATAGTTGGATATGTAGTGCACTTCAAATTGAGATTTTTAAAAATAAGTTTAAAAGTATCATTAACTGTGTTTTACATTATAACTTCTTAAAATGCTCCTTTTAGCACAAAGATGGATCATTATTTCATTTAATTGTTCATGAGGCATTAACCATTAAAACGAGGTTTTCCAGAGAACAAAAACAATTTTATACCCCTAGGCAAGTAAACATTAAAAACAGCTTGGAAGCATTATGTATTGAGGAAAATTTACAGCATGGAATTATTTTTTAAAAGATTACAATATTGAAATAAGCAAGAAAAAGTAACCCTTTCTGCTTGAGTTTTACTGATGGGTTAAGCAAAGTATTTCTTTGTTTAGTAATTTAATACCTTAATAAAAAGTAACTTAGTATCTTAAAAATCATGTTTTTAAGTAATATACCATAAATCAATACATATTTTGAATTTACTGGGGAGAGAGACTGAGAAACTGAGGTAGACAAACACATGATTACTCCATTAGTGTATAATCTACCTTAGTCCCTGCCTAGCACCCTCTACAGAAAAGAATAAGGGGGAAAAGTATATGATTTACCTTACTATTATATTAGAGTATTATTGTATATTGAATTTATGCTATGACTTAGAATTGCTTATTGAATATTACACATATGTTCATAAAGCTGTCTTCACATGTGGTATGTTTGTCTGAATATTTTTTATTGTGGTGAAGAATGCATAACATTAAAATATATCACATCAACTATTTTTAAGTACACAATTCAGTGGTATTAACGATATTCACAATGTTATAAAATCATAAATATTATCTCTTTCCAAAACTGTTTTTATTACCCATAGCAGAAGGATCTCTTAACCATCAAGCAGAAATTCTCCCCATTTCTTAGTCCTCCTGGCCCTGGTAATCTCTAATATATTGAATTGTACAACTTTCCCTCTCAAACAAGGTAGTGGATTTTAGTCCTTGTACTAATTCCTTTAAACAAGTAAAAAGTATAATATCTATTTTCATTTCCTCAAAGTTTACAACATATTGACATATTTGAACATTCCCTATTGCCTTACCTATTCTCCTGACTTGACTTTCTAAAAATCATTAAAAATGGTAATAAATAAATTAATTAAATATAACTAGGCATTAACCTTCAACAACTTCCAGCAATATATGCACTGATCATTAACTTCATCTTATAAATACACAATATTCTCTAATAAAATAAATTACAGACTTCACATATACAATGTACTATAGAACTTATATGCCATCTGCAAAGGTACCCAATAAAATAATATGGAATTTCATGAACCTTGTAACAAAAGAAGTTTAGTTCTATAATTTCATTTTTCTCCTAAAAGACTAATTGGATAGTTATTCACAATACTCTATTCCTTCACATAAACTTAATTTTGAGCCCATATATTTGGCTTATGTACCCATGCTGTCAGAAAATTCAATATTCTCATAGAAATGCACGTTCTTTCTTTTAAATATCTGTGTTTACATTCATTTTTTTCCTTCCTTCATGGGATTAAAAGCATCCTGTACAAGCTCACAAATCATTCATCCTACCTTGGGCTTGGATGGTTGTAGAGCCATGTCTTCAAAGGAAGCAACTTCCTTATCAAAAAAAAAAAAATCACTCCAGAGCCATCTGCCTGCTTATCATTACATCTGGCTAGACTTATGTTTTAAAGGAATAGCTAACTAAATAAGGAAGAGACAATCCAGCTAAAAGACATTTCTGGCAGTCAATGAAAGGTTACTAAGGAAAAATAATCACACAAGGCACCAAAGAACCTGGAGTACAGGATGTTATCTAGAGTACAGGACAGTGAGGAGGCCACAATTAAACATTACTGAAAACATTAATGATGCATATGATATGAGTAATGACAATATTACCAGAAGAAAAAAGTTAGTCTTTGGTATATCAAAGAAAAATTATAGGGTAGTTTATCTGGTATAATAATTAAAATATGTATTGATCTTTGCATATCCTTGGATGTACAACCATGCTGCTAAATCTAGTATTTTACAATATTATTGATTTTATTTTTTTCATCCCTACCCTGCCTCATCTTGTATATATTTTTTCATTTAGCAACTCTACTTTAGAAACTGTTCTAGTAGTTGAAGCCAAAGGGGAAAACTGAAGCAGTGCAATATTACAAAAATCAAAGTCTTTGGGGCAGTGATTCAGGAAAATAAAAAGTGCAATAAATTTTGGAACAGGATTACCATGAAAGTAAGTTCCAAATGTCTGTTTTGGGATGTCATCTTTTGTTTGACCTCCAACATCAATGTACACTGAGTAGGCAGAAAGGAGTATTAAAATCCCAAATGTGAAGTTTTAGCAATAACTTTAATTAAAAGTTGCCTAGGACAACAGCAGTTTATCTGGCACATTGAAGCCTAGAGAAAATAATTTTCATCATTGCTCAGGCAACTAAATTATTTTCAAGAGTAATCATAAAATACAACAAAGAATAATGTCAATGTGTACATTTTACAAGGTGCATTAGAAAAATTTATCCCTACAATAAAACCACTGTTGATTTTTAACCCAGTTGTATGTTTGTTTGTATATTCAGTATTATAATCAGAGTTCAAAATTTCCAACATTTTTCCATGTAAATGATTGCATACATTCTACATATATTGCTCATGATAATCCCATTTATTTTGCTAAGAATTGGTTCATTAACCCAACTATGGTCAATGAGATGTGAGGATGAAAGGTGAGTCTGCTGTTAATGGTCCTTTTCACCTTCTATATTATTATTATTTAAATGTTGCACTTTCAATTACTGCAGTCAACACCAAATGGTAGCTAGAAAACTGGAATAATTTGTTATTGGTGATACCTCCTAAATCAACTGTACATGGAATCCCTCTTAGTTCAAAAATTTCCTATTATATGAGATAATTAATCACATACAGTTTTAACCAGGTTGATTTTATATTTCTATTGGTTGTATTCCAAATCATCAGATCAGACATAGTCAGTGATAACAGAGAAAAAAAGAGTTTTTTTTTTAAATTTTTGTTTCACCAATTTATAGAACCAATGTTTAGGCAAAGGCTATTCATCTTTATCACTTTATATTTATTCGTTTAGTAAGTGTACCTATGACCACACAGTAAGTGTTTCATTTCAATTATAAAAAGCAAACTGATCTTTAATAGTGCATATTATAGTTTTATCCATACTTAATAATTAAATATAGTTAAAATTAGTAAATTTAAGTAAATAGTATTTGTGCTAATACAATTATACATATATTCCATTAATGTTTTAAGTGCTTTTAAAATATTTCCCATGGTTTATCTTTCATGTTTGAAAAAATAAAGCAATATACTTATCCTTACTAAAGAATTCATACAATAGGCATTGTAAAGGATTTAAAGCAACAGTAATCTTGACTTCTATATCTTTCTCAGCACATTTTCATTAAAATTAAATTTCTAAACATTCTCAGGGGATGAAATTATATCAGCTTTAATTTAACAAATTAAATGATTTATGAGGATTCTTTATAATTGCTATATTCAACATAATTCAGTTACTCTTATGTTATTATGAAAGTAACTGTGTAAGGAAGAGTATGAATAAAAGCCATTATTAAATGCATTATCACTCTTTTCAGTATTGCGGTATTACTGAAAGAATTAGTGAATAATAATTCTTATTTAATAAATATTCTTAAAATGTTGATGACAACATAAAAACATAGACAATAGTGATATTATATGTATATATAAATGTATGTATATCTATTTATCCTGTTAAAAATTATATTATTATTTTTGTTAACCTTGTTTAATAAGAAAAGAATCTCATCCAATGACAAAAGAAATGATAATCATAGAGATACCGAAAGGAGAAGAGGAAGAGCAAGAAATGGAAAACTTATTGGAAAAAATAATGAAAGAAAACTTCACCAATTTAGTGAAGGAAATAGACATACAAGTCTAGGAAGCACAGAGGGTCCCAAACAATATGGATGCAAAGAGGTCCCCTCCAAGTCACAACATAATTAAAATGTCAAAAGTTAAAGATAAAGAGATAATTCATAGAAGTCAGAGTAGCTATCATAAGCAAATTAACAAAATACAAGTGCTGGTGAGGATGTAGAGAAAAGGAAACCCTACTGCACTGTTGGTGGGAATGCAGACTGGTACAGCCACTGTGGAAAACAGTATGGAATTTCTTCAAAAAATTAAAAATGGGGCTGTCTTTTGACCCAGCAATTCCACTGCTGGGATTATGCCTTAAGAATCCTAAAAGAGCAATTTGAAAGAAGCTATGCATCCCAATGTTCATAGCAGTGTAAATTTATAATAGGCAACTGCTGGAAACAGCCTAAATGCCCATCAGTAAACCCATCAGTAAATGAGTGGATGAAAAAACTGTGGTACATTTACACAATGGATTACTATGCAGCAGAAAGAAGGAACTCCTACCCTTCACAACAGCATGGATGGAACTGGAGAGCATTGTGCTAAGTGAAATAAGCCAGGCAGTGAAAGACAAATACCATATGATCTCACCTATAAGTGGAACCTAATCAACAAAACAAATAAGTGAGAAAAATAGTACCAGAGACATTGAAATAAAGAACAAACTGACAGTCACCAGAGGGGATAGAGTAGGGGGGATAATGGGGAAGAGAAGAGGAAAGGGCATCAAGGAACCTGTGTGAAGAACCCATGGACAAGGACAATGAGGGTGGAGAATTGAATGTGGGAAGTAGGGGTGAGTAGGATGGGGGAGAGTACTGGGGGAAAATGGGGACAACTGTAATTGCACAACAATAAATAAAGAGATAATCTTAAAAGCAGCAAGAGAAAAATAGAGAGTTACCTACAAAGGAGTTCTTGTAAGATTATCAGCTGATTTCTCAAAAGTAACTTTGCAGGCAAGAAGGGACTGGCAAGAAGTATCCCAAGGCATGAAAAGCAAGGATGTACAACCTAGATTACTCTATACAGAAAAGCTATAGAATAGCTTTTAGAATAGAAGGGCAGATAAAGTGCTCCCCAACAAGGTAAAGCTAGAGTTCATCATGATCAAGTCATTATTACATGAAATATTTAAGAAAAAGAAGATCAAAACTATGAGCATGAAAATGGCAACAATTCACAACTATCAACAACTGAATCTAAAAGACAAGCTAAGTAAACAAGCAGATCAGGAACAGAATCATAGACATGGAGATCATATGAATGGTTATCAGCTGGGAAGGGGAGGGGAAGAATGAGGGAAAAGGGACAGAGATTAAGAAGCATAAATTGGTAGGTACAAAATAGCCAGGGGGAAGTTAAGACTAGCACAGGAAATGGAGAACCCGAAGAACTTATATGTGTGAACCATGGACACGAACTAACCAGGTGGGGGGTGCCAGAGGGAAGAGGGATACCAGGTGGAGGAGGACAAAGGAAGAAAAGCTGAGACAGCTCTAATGGCATAATCAATAAAATGTGTTTTTTAAAAAAACACATTTTTTTAGAACGTGTTTTTTAAAAAAAACAGAGGAAGAATGCAGATGTTAAGAACAAGGTGCTGTGTTAGAATCCTGGAATTTTTACTTACCAACTATAAAACCATCAAAATATTATTAAATCTCTGTGCTCACTTTCCTCTTGCATTTAATGAAGTTTGAAAATAGTAGCTATCAAATAGGATTAATGTGGGAATTAAGTGACTTAATACAAGTAAAAAATAAACTCAATAATGTCTGACTACTGTAAGGTTTAAATTTCTTTTAATTTTATAAATAATATAAAAACAATGTACACATCACAATTTTTCTCTATAATTTATGGTGTATTTTATCATCTTTTAAAATAATTCTCAACAAGATAGAATAAAATACCTCATTTTAATATTGAATAATGTTGATTATTTTATGTGTAATTTCTTCTAAAATAACAGCTGTATGATTTTTGCATGTATGGGTGAATGTAAGTCATATTTATTGCCAAAACAAGGGCAAATAAACATAAAATTGGTAAAAATTATATTTCTGCAACGCATCTTAGCAAATAGTCTTTTTTCTACATTTTTACTTGTGAATTTTCTACTGATGCACCTGTATTTTTGAGCAAAACAATATTTTGTTTGTGTGTGTGTGTGTTTTTTAAGGTTTAGGCTTGTTAGCCTCAGACATACTCTTATTCGTCTAACACCAATTTGCCTGAGTTGAGAGTGCTTAACTGTGGAGATAGGACAATAGAAATAATAGTTATAACAGGATTAGTAATGGCAACAATATCAACAAATACATATTCAATGCTTTGTATATGACAAATATTTTGCATTTTTATTATATTTAGTTCTCACAAAAGTTACATGAAGTGAGTATGATTATCTATAATTAGATATGAGGATACTGAAGCAAAGGAAAATCAATAGCTTATTAAGGCAACACAACTGGTAAGAACTACAGCCAAGACCTCAGTTTGGATATTGTGACTTCAGAGTCGGTCATTCAGTCTAAGCTGGCTTTTAATGTCATCTTCAGGGTAATATATTCTACTTAGTTGCACTCCGTCTTTCAGCTAAAAAGCATAATAGCATTTTTGAATTGCAATCAAATATTTTATTAAGTTTAATTAATAGAACAATGATCATTTATCATAATATAGTATAAGCAGATTTTAAAATAAATATACTATTTATGTTTTTTATTGTGTACTTACTGTGTACAATATATATGTGCGCAAATAAACATATAGCTATAATCCATCTTTATATACACATAAATATAAATGTATACACATATAAATTCATATATCATCTATCTATCTATCAAGATTTACTCAATCTAAAATGTCTTGCTAAGACATAATTAGAAACCCAAATATCTCCTAGAATTGTCATTAAGGCACTATTTTTCTATCTATTCTTCCTTATTACATATATATGGACATTTACCCTGCACAGCCACGTGCATACATGTACCGTTAAGGTATATAAGGTTTAACAGGCTGCTGTGCGGCTATGAAGTAGGTGATGTTTGGGTAAGGACTTCTGCTATTACTTTATGTTCATGATTGACTCAGTAAACATCAGATACAAAATTTATATATTTCTTTATTCATATAATATAAATAGTTGCTGGCATGTAGAATTTTATTTGTTTTTAACAGTGTGCACTTTTTGTCATCTCACTGGGATGATTATGTGTTCATTTGTATTTAAAAGATTTTTTGTAAGCTTTTTAAAAATGAATATTTGTATTCCTATTCCTTGGGTATCTAACTGAACAAAGCACAATTTTTAAGTTGAATCATGAGTCTCTTTCCATCATGTTTATCACATTTTCCCTGGTATTTCTATTTGATATTCTCCTCCTTGTCTACCCCCCATAGTATTCAACTTACAGTGGCATATAGTGAAATCTTTTCCTTACTCTGTCACATCCTAGAATTAATTTTCCTCAATTTCAATTTTCATTATGATTTCCAAAGTAGTTTTAATTTTATCTTTCAAAATTAGTCTCTTGCTTTTTTTGAGTTATGTTGCTTGTTTAAAAAAAATTTATTTACTTTTTGTACAATGGCTTTCTGACTTGGTGTCTTCATTTCATGCCTTCATACATTGTAGTGATGCATTTTCTTTTGTGAGCTAATTTGAAAGATTTTTTAATTTCACATGCTCCAGGATTATTATATTTATACCACTTTCTGATGAAGGTGAAGCTTGCCAATAATAAAAATCAAGAGTAATAAGGGCATAGAAATCTTAAATTTTGACGATATGATATTTCACTACATTTTAACCTTAAATTGTTTCTCTGAGATTCAACAATATAAAGAAATTTAGGGAACAACTACAAACAACAATAATAAAATGTTTTAAATTTTCAAACTTATTGCAAAATATTATTTGACAGTTTAAGATAGTGGGAGTTAACTAAATTTGCTTCATTTGCATTTACACATAAAATATCAGGTCTGAAGAAATGAATAAAACTACAGTAATGACCATAGCAGGTAAGACATTTTGTGTTGATTGTAAGTAATATGCCAAAGTAAAACTAGTGATTTTGGAATAGAATTCAAATCATTCTTTATTTTTCTGCGGAATGTTTCAATGCAATCATTTTAAGTTCTCTTCTTCTCAGTCTGACCTTGGTGGCAGTGGCAGAAATTCAGTTTTTCCTAATAAAGTCATTTATTTCCCTCCCAATTGTGGTGCTGCCACTAAGTTTTCCTTTTACTCATTTTTCTTTGGCAATCTATTTTAAAGCATAAAACCATAAAAAAGCAATAATGAAGGAAGAGACACACAAAGTAATTTTTAATGGATTGTCAGCTCATGAAGGCAATTCACAAGCTGTAGCAAATGAGTTCTATGCACAAAAGAAATCAATACTTATTGTACCATCATTCTGCTGCACTGCAATTTATCAGTAAACAGGATACTGTCACATCTTATAGGGCATAGAAAACTAGTTGCTTTCACAAACAATATTCATTCTGATAGGTTTCATCACAGCTGAATCTGATTTAAGCAAAGCAAACCTTTCCTGGCAATTGAAGAAGCAGGATATAGTAAGTGTGTACCTCGACTTGCGGGAAAGGAATCTGAATTAAAGACAAAAGCCAAATGGGGTTATGGAGATTCTAAATATTGGGAAGGGACAGAAATAGGTTAACAAAAAATGGGTTATCAAATGCATTTGGATACTGAACACAAGCAATGCTTTTCTTTTTGTTGGGGGGAATGTACAAACAGGAAAATTAAATTGACTCTGATTTTTTTCCTTTGCTTCCTTTCCCTCCCTCCCTCCCTCCTTCCTTTTACCTCCCTTCCTTTCTTTTCCTCTGTTCCTTCCTCTCACTCCCTGTTTTCCTAGCTCTCTCCCCCTCACCACTTCCTTTCCTTCAGTTGCTGACTGATGAGCCATCTCTGTAAGACCTCTAATCTCTTTCCGCCTGCATTTGGAGCCATTGTTCAATTCATCTCCACTTTCTCATGCGCTTATCTAGTTTTCTGTTCTGAATCTGTTAGCACCCTGGGACATGAAATACATTCAACAAGCAAGATTTTTACAAAAGTAACCTATCTTTATAACTCTCTCATTCCCACACCATTTCAGGAGTTCTAGTGCTACATTGTGTCAGCCTTTGGAGACACTCTTTCAACTTTCATGTCCATAAATAGCTTCAAAAGAAAAATTGAAGATATTTTTCAACCTATTACAGGTGCAATATCTTACGTTTTCCCTACCTTGGAAATATTACATAAGTAAGGGGAACCAATCCATCAGTCAGTCTAAGATTTTAATTTCATTTTGTGAACATGAGACTGACTTTACCCCCTGCTCAAAGCATGTAGCAATGATAGAGAAATTGTTTTAGAAAAAGAATAATAGGGCACTATAAAAATCTTATGAATACAATTAAGTATTTCATCAAACAGACATGGATGAGAAAAACCAAAGAAATAAGTGAATCAGAACCTGCAGACAAGTGAGACTGTTGCTTTAGGATCAAGAAAGGGATAAAGCATAGTCTTATAGGGAGATGGATTATTAATCAGTCCACAGGAAAGTGGCAGCACACTGATTTAAGATAATTCATAAGGGTCTAGTAAAGGGGCTGATAGCCAAGTAATGTCAAGCTATAGCAAAAGCACCGCACCTCAGGAGGGAGCTATTATCACCATGGTAATGAGGAAGAACGATGGTTATGAGAACATGAAAGGATAGGGTCATATAATAAAAAGTAGGTCACTTCAGTTGAGATATGAAGCCAATCTCTCTGCAGAACATCTGCAGTCTCTTCTGACAACTCAGGAAATTACCCAAAGCAATAAAAACCTCTGTCACTCTCTCCTTCTTTCCATTAACCTCTGGCTGGGGCCTCCGAGGCTGAACCCAGTCAGTAGTCAGAGGGCACTACTGACCATTGATAAGACCTACAGAGGTTAGTCTTCTTGAATAAAATGAGAATGAATACCATGATGGTGGATGGAGAAGAACCAATATAATAGCTACATAGATGAGAATAAAATTTCTAGTCTCACTGATTCAAAACAAAACCTAAGGGGAGCCATTCCCTCCCAAGTAAGTGGCTGAAAAGCCAGGGCTGATCACTCTCTGGGACTCTGACCAATTATATGAACCTGATTGCTTCAGAAAGGCAGGCAAACCAGTTCTAAGTCTGTAATTAAAACCTGAACAAGTTGATTATTGATTAAATATTAAATCCATAATATATCTAATGTTAACACAGGAAAGGATCCTAACATAGATAGCATTACCTGATTTAAATGAGAACCATATGGATTCAGAAGAAGGCAAACGCAAATCCAGCAGGCACAGAAGAAAGGAGCCAAGAAAGAGAGTGATGGGACACACACGCACACACACACACACACACACACACGCACTCGCACACAGAACACTCTAGGTGATCTAAAACTAAAATTCTAAAATAAAAAGTCAAAGAAAGACAACCAACAAATAAGTAATAGATGTTTAGAAGAAATATGAGACTAATAAGGAATGCTACAAGTAAATGTAGAGTTCTTGAAGGGATAAAGTGCAACATCAATACAAACAAAATATTAACTCATATTCAACAGACATCAACTGATAAGTGGAAAAGTTAAATCACAGTAGATAAAATACATGTAGTCATTTAAATAACTTATAGACACAATATTGAAAACAGTAATAGTCAAAGAATTAGAGAAACACAATAGAGACTATCACCCAGAATGCAATGTGCAGTATACATCATTGCATATATATAGCTCATATTTTCTTTTTTTTGTGTGTGTGGAATATTTCAATGCAACCATTTTAAGTTCTTTTCTCTATAGTCTGACCTTGGTGGCAGTGGCAGAAATTCATGTGTGTATGTATGCATGCACGCATGCATATGTGTGTATGTGTATATATATGTGAATAAAACTCTGAAAGAACCAGCCAGCAAAGGGTGCATGGGAGTTAAATGGCAGGCTCTAACATGTCTTAATGACGTCCCAGAAGAAAAAAAACTAAAGAAGTGATAGGAAAGCCCCTTTTAGGAGGAAACATTAAGGTATTCCTGAAATTAGTGACAAGAGTACTCTGATTAAAGGTACACAATATGCATTGAGAGGGTATATTAAAACAAATCAGCAGCTAAGTGCTCTGGGCTAATGATATATGAAGATTCAAGAGAAAGATAAAAAGTAAATCTATCAGATAGGAAAGGCATATTTATCTAAGAAAGAAATAGTACACAGGCTGACAATGGACTTCCCCTGAAATACAAACAATGCCAGAAAATTATGCAGGAAAATTTTCATAATGCTGTACAAAACCAAATGTTCAACTAGAATTTTAAACCTGATGAAGTTTCATCAAAAATTAGTGGAAAATGAACACATTTTCACATGAACAAAGAGAAGGCAACAAAAATTTGTTAAACCTGGAAATTATTCATGTCTGCTACAGAAATGTAATGAACTCAAATATGAAAGTAGCATTTCTCCTTATGAAGATGAAATTAACTTGAAGAAAAAAATTAAAAACTCTTAAAGTGTATGTGCATTGGGTACTTTCTCTGTCACTGATTAGTAGGGTTGCAATTAGTTTTGGAATGTTCTTCACAAAACTTTTGTGAGTGTTAAATGAGACAACACAGGCATTTTGAATAGCTCTTAACACCAAGTGAGCACTAGAAGATAACATAAAACTACTCCATGTCTTTCACCTGTTCAGGAAGAGTCCACTTTTATTGGAGAGGTGGGGTGGAGTGCATTATCCACTATGTTAGTTACTTTATTGTTTTTGGCTTCCGCTCACTAATTACCATGTGCAATTCCATTCACAAATTCTCTGTATAAGATCATAGATTCGGTAACCAAATCACCTAGAATGATCACTGGCACGTGATTTTAAGGCAGTTAACATTATTTTAAAATAATTAATTATGAAAGTTTGAATGAACCCCTTCATTTATGTGTTTATTGATGTATTCAATTGTGTTGTGACTACTCCTGCTATTTTCAAAGCTTGTGTTGAGAGTGGATATTCATATAGTGGGAGAATGGCAGCAAAGAAGAAAATTAGTAGTTTTTATAATTTTTTGTCAGTTGTACCTTATGTGTTTTAACTTAAAAATATAAATGATCAAAAAGTATGTATTATCAATTTTATCCCATAGAAGACTACACTGAAGCTCAGAAAAAATTCAATATTTACCTAAGGGACTAGAGCAAATAAGAGACAGAGGGTGACTTGAAACTGTGTCTTCTCTTTTATAACCCCAAATCGAGAAAGGAAAGACAAGCATCAAACCAACGTTTGTATGATATGTAAGAACTTCACTTGTACAAAGTTACTCACATGTCACATAATTTAAAAAGTCTCAAAACCTGTGTAACTGCATTTCCAGGAAAAAACAAAGAAACAAACTGTTCTTTTGGAGACTCTGTGTCATTGTTAATACATGAATTGCCTCATATACCTTATTCTTTATCTCATAATCCTCTTTTCATACACTAAGAGGGAGCACAGCCATTTCCTTTGTTCTTGGCAACCACCAGGAGAGCTCCCTCATGAAGCTGAGGAAGCAGGTACAAGTTGGAGAGCAAGAGTGGGGTCAGTATCACCCTCAGTGAACTGGCACCAAATGGGGAATGGTGTGCCTTAGACACTCTGCTGGCCAGGAATGACAAATCCCATAGTCTACTCCCTAGGTTCATTAACTGAAGGCAATGCCAGTTGCGGTGTTAATGAGTTAAATTAAAAAATTACTCATGGCTAATGTGGCTCAGTCAGTGGATTGAGGGCAGGCCTGAGAACTGAAAGATCATAGGTTTGATTCCCAGTCAGGGCACATGCCTGGGTTTCAGTCCAGGTTCCCAGTTGGGGGCATGCGAGAAGCAACCAATCAAGGTATCTCTCACACATCATTTCTCTCCCTTTCTTCCTCCCTCCCTTCCCCTCTCTCTAAAAATAAATAGAATCTTTAAAAAAATTAAATAAAAATTCAATTTATGTATAATTCTTACTGACATTATATGTCCTCTTTGAGTTTATAGATACATTGTTCTCTCTAGCTGTTTTAAATATGGACAACTTCAATAAGAAAGGCCATTTGCCCTTTGATCTTGTACAATCTTAATTATTGCCATCCAAATATATAACTTTCCAAATAGCTCTTGAAAAAATATCTTTCCTTGTGTTAAGGACTCAAAATGGCATATTTAATGATTTTTTAAACATTTTGAGTGGCTCCTTGTTTCCAGTCACTAAGCTCCTGACAAGCTTTTATTGCAAAAAAGAAAAGAAAATCATGGGTTTTCTTATGAAAATTGGTTGGTGGAGAAAGTAATAATGTTATTTCAATTATATCATCAACTAAACATTGATGTTCTATTTAAATGCAATTGTAAGAAACAAAACAAAAATGCCATTATGTTTTTCTTATAATTTATTATAAACATAGAAAATAATGTTTTAATTTTATGGGATCTCATAGATAATTAATCTTCTTTAGTTTATTTCTGAAATTTCAGCCCATTTTATTCTGAAATGTATTCTTTTAACTTTTTAAAATTTTTTGAACTAGATAACACTGAAAATTGGTACATATTTCAACAGATCACATTGACAATGAATACTGATTTCAACAATGCTTGGTCTTCAACATTTTTGAAGATTTTTTTTAATACTTTGAAAATATTTTGAAAAACTGTCATTTTTTATTTTGCTTAGATAAATTATACAATAACTTTATAGAAATATTAAAAATTTCCCTGGCTGGTGTGGCTCAGTGGATTGAATGTCAGCCTATGAACCAAACAGTCACCGGTTCAATTCCCAGTCAGGGCACATGCCTCGGTTGAGGGCCAGGTCTCTAGAAGGGGGTACACAACAGGCAACCACACATTGATGTTTCTCTCCCTCTTTTTCTTTTTCCCTTCCCCTCTCTAAAGTTAAATAAATAAAATCTTTAAAAATATTAAAATTTTTCACATAAAAATATTTCATTTAATCCTCCAAAGAATTCTCTGATATGTAATAACATATGTATCACCATATCAAATATAAAAACATTGAGATTTATATAGATTTGCTGACTGGATTATGTTACATTTAAAAACTTAATAAAGAATAAACCAGTCAGAGAAAAACAAATACCATATGACTTCACTCATATGTGAAATCTAACTAACAAACTGAACTAACAAGCAAAATAGAGACAGACTCATAGATAGAGAGCAGGCTGACAGCTGAGGGCTGGGGGAGGGTAGGGGATGGAGGGATTGAACAAAAAGGAATAAAGGCTCATTGACATAGGCAACAGTGTAGGGATTGTCAGGGGGAGGGTTGTATAAGGGGGCCAAATTGTAATGAAAAATAACCACAATAAAAACCACCTCTTAAAAATTAAAAAAATTAAAACTTAATAAAGAAGTGATCTAACTCAGATAAATTGTTGAGTGTAACTCTTTGTTTTTTAAGATGTTATTTACTTATTTTATTTTAAACAGAGGGGAAGGAAGGGAGAAAAAGAGAGAGAGAAATAGCAATGTGTGGTTGCATTCGTGAGGCCCCTACTGGGGATCTGGCTGACAAACCCAGGCGTGTGTCCTGATGGGGAATCAAACTGGAGACCCTTCGGGTTGAAGGCCAGTACTCAATCCACTAAGCCACACCAACCAGTACTTGAGTTTAACTCTTTAAATGTTTGTCCTCTTTTAATATGTGCATGAATGTTTGAAGGTCTTTTTCATTATGTAGTCCTCCTGAAGGACAATGTTCTTATATAATGCATTACTTTATCTTTATTGGTCCCATAGTGCCTTTCACACACTAGATCTTCAAACATAATTTCAGATGAAATACATATGTATGTTATATTTACACATGCATATTACATGTAACTTATATTTACATATAAATCACATTATATTTATACATATAATTTATAGGTATATATTATATATAAATGTGTATATACAGATATAAATATATAAAAAGTCATGTGCCTGAAAAGCTTTACATAACACAAAATCTTACACTGGCTAATTGGGTCAAAGGAAGAATAGAAACCTAAAAACATATTAATTAGTCACTGGGGTTTCACAGGGGCTGAATATTCATTGCATTAAAGAAATAAAGTTACTGAAAGTTAATGAATGTCAGTACTGTAGATCTCAATCTTCAAATGACAATAAAAAAGTATTTGTTTAACAACTAAAGATGATACTAGTTAATGAATAATAAAAAATGAATAATATTACTAAAAGATTGAATTTGTTAAAAATATACTACATAGAGCTAAAATTCAAATTATAACCAAACTCTTAGACTTCCTACCTGAATGTTAGGATAAGCACATTTTAAAAAAGCTTTTTAATTATCTGCTACTTTGGATTATTTCCCTTCCTAGACCATCAGTATCATAAACATTTAAAAGTAATATGCATCATCATTACAATCAAAAACAAAATGTATATGTAGTTAACAAATCTAAGTTCCATGCAACTATCTTGTGGGGGCACTTGCTAGATGGCCATTTTCCTGAAATTCAATTTTCATTGCAATGTATTTTGAAAACAAATATTTCTTCCAGTTAAGATGCCCTAAGAAGTAAATTTTGATATTGTTGCAAAGAGAATAATTAATAAATTCTCCAAGCACATCCACTTTATAAGACTACTCTAAATGCAAAATTAATGTGTCAAGATAATTTCCCTACCTTGCCTCTGGCTAATTCTTTAAAGAAGTTAAACTAAACAAATTAGGCTTTGTGCTAATCTGCCTAATACAATAGCACACAATTTGAACATTTTGAATTTCTGCTGATTATGAAAAAACATATTCATACAACTGCTGCAATACAAAATCACCACAAAAGCTTTTTTTTACCATAGTGTTTAATTGAATTATAATGTGAAATTACAATTGGTAGAGTATGGATATAATTTTTCATCTTAGATATTGATTAATTGTTCATTTTTCCACTTGTGCATTTCTTTCCCTGGAATCTGATTAGTTGAATGTTAAGGACATGCATTTTGAATCTGGCATGATAGATTATAATACTGTATGTGTAGTGGTAACAGTATTTTTGTGTTTGCTTTAGAATGAATTGATTTTCCAAATTTTTGAAAAAAATATTTTGATACTAATTTAAAGCACTATTTTGAAAAAATCAATTTAAGATATACACTAATAAAATTACAATAAACAAAAAGCACATGTGCATCAGTTATGTTCTTTTATACACTGAAATTTATCTACATGCTTGTTATTGTGTTAAGGGATACATTTGAAAATAAGTATCTTGGTATTATACGTAAAAATTTCCTATGGGACGAAACTGCGATAGGCTGAATTTTGTCCTCCTTCAACTACTTGTTGGTGTTACTCCCGAGGTAATGTTTTATGTTACTTGTGAAAAGGGACTTTGCAGGTGCAAGTATACTAACCAGTTGATCTTAAAATAAGAATATTAAGGATAATTATCTGTATTGTTAAATACATGAGTCTTTAATAGTGGAAGAGGGAGGCAGAGAAGGAAGCCAGAGAAAAAGAGATATGACCCAGGGGGAAGTTATTGAAGTTTAAAACATAAGAAAGACGCAAAATGTGCCTTTTTTTCCGTACTGAGGAGAGAGACTGGCCACACTAAAAAAAAAAAAAAAATGCAAGCAGCCTGGAGCAGAATGGCCCTGACTGATAGTAGCAAAGAAACAAAGACCTGAGTCCTACAACTTCAAGGAACTGAATTTAGCCTACAACCAGAATGAGAGTGAATGTAGGTTATCCCTAGATCATGCTGCTAAGAACCCAACAGTTCTGACACCTGACTGTGACTTTGAGAGAACCTGAGCAGAGAATCCAGCCATCATGCCAGACTTCAGACCCACAGAGCTGTGAGATGATAAATGTGTTTTAAGCTGCTAAATTTAATTTTTACATAGCATGAGAAAACTAATATGGTAACTCAAGTCAATGAAATTCTCATCTGGACAAGTTCTTTCTATAGACATTAAATTGATTAAATACTAGGCAATACTTTTTAAAAATTATTGTAACAGAGATTTAGAGATAATTCACAATTCTGACATATCCTGATGACTTTAGGCCCCCAAAGTATTTGCAGAATAATTTACATCAATGATTCAATAATTTAACTAATAAAAAAGAGTGCACAATTGCAGTCTCTAAAATATAAACTCTATGGCTGCAAGAGTTGCAATAAAAACAATATTGTTGTATTACAAAGCAGCCATTCAAAAAATGTCTCCTCTGGCTCAAACACTTATGTACATGAAGAATGTAAACACAATATATTGAAATTGAAAGAGGTGACTGTATCAAATTATTCTTCTCTATATGACACAAATAAAGAAGATAAATATAAAAATACAATAATATTGATGCAAAACAATAAAAGGGAAATTTACAAATTCTTCTTAGAAATAATCAATGAAGAATGAGATTATTAGGAAGAGTTTGGGCAAAGAATCGTAAATTAGCTTACTAATATTCCAAGTACTTTAGTGTGAGAATTGTTAACAGAAAATATTCATTATTCTTACTCAAGAATATAGAAATATAAATAACATTTAATTTTAATTATTTCTACTTCATTTATTTGGATTTTTAAACAATTCTTATTTTAATATGTAACTTGTAAATTATACTATTTAATATATGCAATTAACATCTAATTCAATGACATACTTGTTTGAGATGCATAGTTTGGTTCCTCTTATTTATTCCCAGTGATGTATTAAAAATTTATGAAATATGAACACTTTAAAAAAATACTGCTATAGATACAAATCCTGTCATTTAGTTTTGGTTTTGTCACACTACAATTCATTAAAATCTGAATGAAAGTCTTCACAAACAAGGTAGGTAACAGACATAAAACATATTGGAGACATATGCTCTGTGCAAAGTATATGTTTAAATAATTGGGTAACAATAGTCAAAAGAGATAAAACACATCTTCACGCCAAATTCATTACTTAAACACATAGGGCACAAAGCTCAGATTTTACTTCCTGTTGGAAGTGACCTATGTATATGCTCCCCAGCTAGACTGTAGCATTGCAAAGCACATTGATTTTGTACTGCTAAAACTTTATCCCTTCCAAGACCCCCTAAAGTTTATAATAAATAACTAGGCTATAAAAAGAACAAATTCATATTAAATTGAAAAGGTGATACAAGTGTTTTGTTAGGAATGAAACGAGTATTTTAAGATATTTATGAGAAAATATCTGGGTGGTAATAGTGACGTCACAAAGCATACATCAGACAAGAGCACTCTATAGTCATCTGTGAACACAGACAGGCTAATGAGCATTGTCCATAACACAAAAATAATGAGCATCCTCCATGCAGGCTAATTGAATCACTGCTGCTTTTTCAGTATTTACAGACTTAGTCTCAATGAAGCTACAAATAGGGTAGAAAATGCATTATCCTAGCTTACAAATATTGAGATAACTTTTGTTGGCACTCCAATTTTTGATATTGGGAATCCTTCTTGATAACATTTAAGATGACCAATCATAAAAACATCCCTGCATCTTAACTCAGACCAAAGACCACTTCCATAAGACTTTCCCCAGATTATCTAACACCAGCCCCAATCCCCTAAAAAGTTGTTCTAACACTGTTACCTACCAACGGGGCCTACAGTTGTCCACGGTGGGGCACTTCAGTGAGCTGCGGTGAGCAACAAAGAATGCTTCTTCACGCACAGATGTGTTTCTGGCTGTGTTTGGTGGAAGGGCAATGAGAGATGAGTTGGGAGTTTAGATAGTAAATTATTAGAAGTTTTATTTCTGTGACATTTGGGTATGCGCTAACCAGAAACTTCCTGGAGTTATATTTCCTAAAGAGGAAAATGATTCAATTAAATAAATGATTCCAATTAAATAAATGATTCAAAATAAAATAAAAAATGGAGAAAGGGCTACACAGTAATACAGAATGCAATATATTAAAGTATAATAAATGAATATAATTGGAAACTGCAACACATATAAATAATCTAGTATGTAGCTTATTTTAGATTTAATTCACTATAATAATATCACTAAAATGTGTCTATTAATAGAAAAATTCCATTATACCATGAGGTACTTCTGCTTGATAGAATCAGAACCTTACTAAAAAAATGTTCATAGAACTCTTTCTTTTATTTCTTCTTTTGTTTTATTTTGCCAGTTGTAGATTTCAGTTTGAAAATTAATTTGGAAGAAAGCATCAGTTACAAACTACATAAAAATGCCACTTAAAATGTATATTCAAATGGCAACTAAAAAACATCTAAGGATGACATATAATTATTAAAACCAAACAGAAAGCTTAAATAAATGTCAAATTCAACAGTGGAAACAATTTGAAATTTCAATTTGTTATTGGCATTAAATACTGTAGGAAATTTTCTCAACTTCTCAGGTAAGTGTACAGTAATTTGGACTTACCTCCATACTATAAATGAGGTGAATGTTAAGTGAATGAAAAATTTTCATTTTGAATGAAAAAATTCAAAATCAGAAAAGAGCAATATTTTTATCTTTTAATTGTGTCTTCAAGATGTTAATGTAGCAGGAAAAAATCTAGTTAAAAAATTAATGCCATCTGAATAAACTGGCTTGAATTAAGTTCAAATACTAAAATAAGCAGTTTTTTTAATATTTTATTTATTTATTTTTAGAGAGGGAAGGGAGGGAGAGAGAGAGAGAAAGAGAGAAAGAGAGAGAGAGAGAGAGAGAGACATCAGTGTGCGGTTGCTGCGGAGCATGGCCTGCAACCTAGGCATGTGCCCTGACTGGGAATCGAACCTGCAATGCCTGGTTCGCAGCCCGCACTCAATCCACTGAGCTGCACCAGCCAGAGCTAAAATAAGCAGTTCTGCATAAAAATTTGAGCTTCACCAGAGGCAAAATATCTAAGGTTTTTGTGTGTGTGAAAATAAAAGCATCTTATTAAGTAAATTATGTCATTTGCAATACTGTAAATATGTCTGCATTTCATGTGCTATGAATTGTTATAAAATTTAATATTTATTCTTACACATTTTAATAACTATGGTGAGGTATTTTATCACCTTGAAAAGTATTGTTTCTTTTAGTATGGTCATCTAAAAATCAGTTTTCTTACTAGAACATATTATCCATGTTTAAGTTTAATTTTACATTGTGAAATTTAACATTTATTTGGAAGTGCATTTTATTAACTGAGGTGGAACTTTCTTATTATCTTGGAAAGGACTATTTCTTTATTAAGCATCATTACATACGGTGAGTTTTATCATGGGGAAATATCTACCTCAGTAAGTTTAAATTTGTACTACATGTAGAACATGCATTCTCCTAGTTTAGGAATAATGAGAAAACTTTCGCTGGTAGTCCCATTTTTGAGATCAGAAGCTACTTACCATAGGAGTGATTAATGGACAGTTGGACATGTTCTACACCCTTGTTCTCTTTAAGTGTTCCAATGGGGAAATAATTTACTACCTCCTAAATTCCCTTTAAAAACAAAAATAGGTACAAACTAAAACTCTATTAGATTTCCCTTTTCTGGATTTGAAAATATAAATTATTGATAAAAAGAGCTTTCTGTGATATTTAATCATTTAAAATATTTTTCCTCTGGGTTCTTCAATTATTTGCTTGTGATAATATATGAAATGAAACAAAAATTTGAGCAAATTAAGAAGAGTTGTAACATCTGAGTCTTATTTTATTGAAAAACACCAGCTACATCTGTTGCCATGAAAGGATGGGTAAATATAAGACTCTAAAATTATATGTATCAAAAGATGAAAAGAAGGTTACCTGAGAGAAAATTAATGTCCTGAAAAAGTGTTCAGTACAAAAAGAGATCCTTTTAGAAAACTTTCTGAGCTCTGTCCAGTGTGGCTCAGCTGGCTGGGTGTCATCTCACAAAGTGAAAGTTCACGAGTTTGGTTCCCAGTCAGGGCACATGCCTGAGTTGTGGGTTCTGTTCCCAGTTGGGGACATGGGTGAGGAAACCAATCGATGTTTCTCTCCTCTCTTTCTCCCTCCCTCCCTCTCTCTCTGAAACAAATAAACAGGAAAACCCCAAACAAACAAAAAAGTTTTTGAATACATTGATAAAAGGAAAAGGCATGGTCTCACTGAAATAGAAGATCAAAGTCTCACCTGAGAGAACTAAATTAACAAAAAAAAATGGGACAGGTGATATTAAAATATAATTTGGGATTAAAATAGAGTTTGATACAATGTAAGAACTACAGAATGTAGAAGAAAAAGACAAAATTAAAACTTAAAAATAAAGACTAAAAAAATAATGAGTCAAAAGTAGAGAAACTACACAATTGGAATAACAATAAACTTCAAAATCATAATACAAAAAGGATTTTCTGATGAAAAAAATGAAATGGAACACTTTAAAGGTATACTGTGTTCTCAGCTAAATAATTTAAGAATAAAACGTTCAGCAATCAGTTGAACAGTTAAACATAAAGATAAGTATAAAATTTATGTCTTCAAAATCAAAACAAAATTTAGGATGTCAAAAGTAATTTTGACATGAGGTTATTAAAAGAGTGGTTTGACTCCCCACCTCCAGGTTATTTATCATTGGGTGGAGGAGGGAAAAACTTTAGGGTATGGTTTAATCACAATAATTGTACCACCTGCAAGGGAGAAAATTGTGACTTAAAGGAATGGGAAATATAGGTTGAACCATGTCTTTTGCAAAATTTCAAGATACTCTCAGAAATATTTAAAAAGTTTTTACCTTTAAAAATATTGAATTCACTTAAAAAACAAAAACATTATATGGCAAATGAAAGAATAAAAATATAAAGCTAACTAATACCAGCAAAAGTAAGTTTGCAAATTTACAAAAATATCTGAAATTCCCATCTGAAAATAAAAAGACCTTTAAATGGGCTTTAAAGGGAGTTAAACACAAATAAAATAGTAGATGTACTTTGTTTATTAGCCTAATCAGAGGTTTATAAAAAATGGTTGACAAGTTAAAGTCAGTTCATAAACTAAACTGGAAAATTTTTAATTATGTAATAAATAAAATGTTCAAAAACTTATAGAATAATAATGGTAATAAACTGCAGTGTACTGCTCACCATATCAACTATGTAATAAAATTATTATATAAGTACTTGTAGACAACATTAAGTATTTAATAAGTTATTAATAACTGGGTAAAGATAACTTGAATAATGAAACAATTTGTGTGTACATGAATGTGTGCATGAGGGGTTCTAATTCCCATACAAAATGGACTTTCTTTTCAAGTATCTGTGGAATACAATTAATCAAATACTTTTCCCCACCAAATATACACTAATATTTGCCAAACCAGGAACTGTAAAAGTTTCAATACTAATTAGCTATGTATACTTTAATAACCAAAGGCAGCAATAACATATCACCTCTCCCTAATTAATTGGAAACTACTAAAATAACTATAATGATATTACTAGAGAAAAGGGAAAGGACTTGAACCAGAACTGTGTAAGAATGAGTAATGTACATTTATGCTAAGAGATACTACATAAAAATTCACAACCAGTTTGTAAAAAAGCATTGCCTGTTATTGGAGATCTTCCTACTGTTATCTGATGATGCAATTTTTGTATACAACATGATTTCAACTTTACAAACGTTGAAAGAGTATATATAGTAAAATAGTAAAATAGTATATAGTATATATAGCATACTATATATAGTATAGCAAAATAGTAAAAGTAATATTTGCCATATATGCAGTTGTAATTTTGTGGTGATTTTATGGATGCATTCAAAACACAGAATTTGAATTTTTAAAAAGTTCCAGACTAAATTATTGCTCTTGATCAAAAAGCATGTTTTAAAACAAACCAACCATAAAAGATATGGAAAGAATATACACTTGTAAGAAACAGAATATCTTACTGAATACACACACACACACACACACACACACACACTAATCTGCCAAGTGCAGAGGTATGTAGGTGAGCAGCATAGGTGGATAAATCACAATGGCCCAGGGGTAATCAGATTCATGGATCTCATCCAGTCATGGTCATGAGCTCTCATGATCTTTCTGACTGTAACAATCAGACTCTAACCTTTCTTCTGTTCTTTCCTTCTCTTCTCCTTTCTCTCCATTTTTAGATATTCGAATTAACCATTGCAATAGTCTGTCCAATACCTATTGCTTTTTCTTCTTGCTTAATAGTATAGTTCCCTATTATTAAAATCAACTATTCCATGATTTAAGTTAATCTTGAAATAAAAGCTAACAAGGATGGACATAAGTTATTCTTATGCAATAATTATGTCATAAAATGTTTAAGTAACAGCCATGAAAACATAGGCATCAAAAATTTAGAGTCTAATACTTCAAACTGGGAGAAAAAGAAAGTATTCATGTATAAATGCTCTTTGTCACTGCTAAATTTTAAGGAATATTTGCACTACTTTCCAAAGAGAAAAAAACTTAACATATGTAATCAGTAGCCTGACTAATTTAAAATCCCATGTCACATTATACATGTGTTTCAGATTTTTTACATATTGCAAAGTACTGCATTAGCTATAGTGGCCACTCTGGGAAGCATTTAAGTTGAACAAGAATGTTCACATTTCAGTCACCTTGAAAAGGAAAGACAATGTAAAATCTTGGGCCCAACAGGCAACATTTTTTTTAGTGGTATGTAGAATCCTTCCGATGAAATTATAACTAAAAATTTCCTTCAGCCCTGGCTGGTGTGGCTCAATTGGTAGGAGCATCATCCCATAGACCACAAGGTCGTGGGTTCAATTCCTAGTCAGGGCACATACCCAGGTTTCCGGTTCAATTGGGACACTTTCAGAAAGGCAACTAATCTGTTTCTCACTTTGAGTTTCTCTCTCTCTCTCTCTCTCTCTCTCTCTCTCTCTCTCTCTCTCTCAGCAATGAAGAAAGTCCTCTGGTGAGATTAAAAATAAATTTTCTTCACTAAAATGCAACTTGACAATCTTAAGCAACAACAAATGAATTTCCCTAGTAAATTCCCTTCTTTCTTGTTCTTCAACAGCTTCCCTATATACTGCCAGACACAAAATCATTATTCTTCTGATCTCTCTTCTAGTTTCATCCATTCCTCCCTCCTTGTCCCCAGTCTATAACCTTACATTTTCCCTGTGACTTTAAAACCCCAAGAATACAATTGATTTTAAAGATTCAGCCCTCCCATGAACCAGGTATTTAGTTAACTGTGGAATTTAAACTTTGGGCCCAATGTGGATTAACAACTATAATTAAGAAATTCCCAAAACCCAGAAAAGATCAGCAACTATTAGTACAAGAATAGGCTGAGTGTGGTGAAAGTATGTTTATAGCTGTTCATATGGAAAATAATACAATAATTAATAATACAAGAATGAACTGTTTTATGTACTGACAACTGTAAACCTACATTTGCTCACCCTGTACCTGACCTATATCAAATGATATATATTATGAGGAACCTCAGATGTTAAATGCTGTATTTCATAAAGTAAATTGGGCTGACACTATACCTGCCACCCTGTCGGTTAGAAATAGCACTTTTTATTGCTATTTATTTCATTGACTGGATGCATCACAGTTTATTTATCCACTCAATTATTGAAAAAATATTGATAGCTTCCAAGTTTTGACCACTATAAATAAGTGATATAAACATTCATGTGAAGGCTTTTGTGTGGATGTAAGTTTTTAATGCCTTTGTGTAAATATCAAGGAGAGAGATCGTTGGATCCTAGGGTAAGAGTATGTTTAATTTTGTAAGAAATTGCTGACTGTCTTTCAAAGTAACCATACTATTTTGCATTTCAACCAGCAATTAATGAGAGTTCCTGTTGTGCCACATCCTTGCCAGCATTTGGTGCTGTCAGCATTTGGTGTTCCTTCGGACACTAATAGATATGTAATAAATAGTATTTCATCACTTTTTGCACTTCCCTGAAGACACATAATGTAGAACATCTTTCCATATGCTTATTTGTACTCTGTATATCTTCTTTGATGGGGCACCTATTAAGGTTTTTGGCCCATTTTTTTAATGGAATTGTTTGCTTTCTTGTTGATAAGTTCTTTTTTTCCACTATATTGTTTTCCCACTCTACTGCCTGCCTTTGAGTGCCCGTTTCAAATAAAAGTAATGGTATCTGAACCAATAGCTATACCAAAAGCTGAGGAAATAGCATGTATTTGTTGTTTGAGTAGTCTTTGTTTATAGCCAAAACAGCTTTTATTATCAGAGTAAAATGTATGTATTTAAATGTTCATAAAATTCATAGATATATATTTGTAAAACTTATACACATAACATTTTACTTTATATAAATTATATACATAATTTTACTTTATAGACCATTAAATAAGACTGCCTTACTGCTGTTTGCATTTGCAATCAAACAAAATGACTTCATTTTCATTGTGATGATTCACGCCATAATGAAGGAACATGAAGAACGCAGTGGGAGAGACAGAGAAGGAGACCAAAAGATAAATCTCCGCTGCACACAGGCAGGGGAGGAGGTGCTTAGAAAGATACGGGAGACACACGTTATTTCACAAACAAATGCAAAGGTGCCTCTTCCACAAATAATTTATTAACAGTCTAGGAATTAACCACTCAAGAATTTTATCAAAAATTCCATGTTCTCAAACTCCAATGAATAAAATAATTTAAAAGTTTAAAACTGTGCTATGAGATGATGTTAGAATCTTGCTGTCACAGTTTATAACACTCCCTATGATGTGTTAAGCATTTCTTTTTGAAGACAGAGTAATGCTTTTGTTTCCAATATTTTCTCATTAAAACTTTATTTTTAAAAATTATTAACAGTTATATATAAGAAATGAATATTTTAAAGCATTTTTGTCTTGCTCTACTAAAAATAGTCACTTTCATTATTTTGCTAATAAACTGGCATATTTTTATCATCATAACTGTAGCAACATAAAAGAGACAATCAAATATCAAAGTGTCATATGTCTTCAATGTGAAATAAAATACTGTACCAGTAAATATCATTAGTGTTCAAGAAAAGTATATTTAAGCTGACCTATTACACATGGATAATACTGCTTTCATACATAAAAAAGGATGAAACATTAATAGAGGAAACAAAGAGAAGACTCAGGTTAACATCACATTAACATAGTGATTGTGGCCTTAGAGTCTCTTCCTTTGTGCCCTCAAACTATAGATAATACACACACACACACACACACACACACACACACACAAATGGAATTAACATTTTGACGGCAAAAATAACACCTGTATCAGAGATATGAATTATTTTACCAGTAGTGAAAATGCAGAAGTCATACAGAAGGTTGTAAATAGAAAATGGTTGAAACCATTATGATGCCTTTCATCAATCTTAAAATAAATATGCAAAAGGTATCTTGCATTAATAAGATTATGTCACACATAGGGTTTTAGATGGTTAATCCAATAACCAAAATTTATTGATCAACCAGAAGTGTGTCTGTATTGGCTTCTCACAATTAAACTACAACCAGCCAGTAATATTGTGATAACTATGTATGGTGTCAGGTGGGTACTAGAAGATTGGCAGGGGAGATTAAAATAAATAAATAAAATATGATAAAATAAAGATAAATAAACTACAAACCAGCAATAGTTTTGAAGTCAATGTATGAAGAAATAAAACATAAACTTCATTATTCCTTTAAATAAAAGCCCAACATCGGGTACTTGTGGTAGACTATATTTAAGGAGACCAATTTTGCTGACTGCTGCCCCAATGTGGTGCAATATTAAACATCATAGATTTCAATAAAATAAGAAGACAAATATCTGCCCAGCACATTTCCCTGACACAGTTCTTTCCATAGTTTAAGAATGAAAACCCAGCTAAATTCTATAGCTTTCTGAGAAATCTGCATCGCGTCTATCTTCTCACAGCATTGAAATGCTTTCATATAAGGAAGAGTATCATACCTCAATTTACATAAAGACTAAAAAAAAAACAACAAGCTTTCCTTCATCACCTATCAATATCAGATATTAGTATAGTATTTAATGAGTATAGTTTTAGGATATAAAATGTCTATAGAAATTTTATCTAAAACCATAAAATTTTATTTTTGTAGGTTTTATTCTTTTGTAAATTAAGATGATTATTATGCTTTTTAATATTTCACTTTGTAATTAGTTCATCTACACTTAAAAAACAAAGACTAACAAAATGCTTGCTAAAACACAAAAACACAAGAAAGTAAAATTATATACATGGAAACATTTTTATTTATGAATTAGTACATTTTGCAAATAATATTTAAATAATCTATTCTATTATTCCCTTTCACAATGCAATTGCTGGTGTGTTCATTATAAAAATTGTAGTTGTATTACACTCTTCACATCCCCAGTTAGTTCTCACTTGTCTGCCAGTGTAACTCGGACAGTCAAGTTCCGGCATATTTACTTCCCTATTTGTTTCCTACAAAGTAAGACAATGGATTCCTAACTCCATACTCTACTTCCTCCACTAAAAACAGTAACAGAATCAACATAATTCATCTTAAAGGCAGTTTCAGATGTGCTGAGAATGTCACCGTAAAATGCTTCTAGAATTGTGATCACAGTGAAAGTCATCAGCATGGCCTTTCTTGACTGCAGGAAACCCAGACTGTCAGTTGAGTTGTTCTGAGTTTCCCAATGGTTTTTTTTCTTATTTTTTATTCCAAAATATATGTTTACTTCCTACAAGGTTAGTAACTTCCTCAATACATAATATTAAAAATTTAAAAAATCCATAATAAAATATTCTTCTTGGTTCTTTGTCACTGTAGAGTCACAAAATATATAAATATTCTTTTGTATGAAGCTTTACTGAAATGTTTATTATGCCTGAATTACTTATCATAAATATATTATGAAAACTGAGATAAAATAAAAATAGTGCCTAATATGTGTACATCTCCTCTTAGCCATTCAAAAAGCAAATTTATGAAAGGTGTATTTTATGTTCTTTGTTAATTTACTGTGAGAAAAAGTCTGGTAGAAATTACTTTAACTCTCATTTAAAACAGAAAAATCCAAAGATCAGAAAGCTTAGATGACTTGACCAAAATGTCTAAAAGGTGATGAAACAGAACTAAGACTTAGGTTTGACTCTTTCTACTGCCCTATTCTTTGCAAATCAAAAAAAGTATCCAATGCACAAAGAAAATAAACAATAGGGCTTTAAGTGACATTTGCAATCAGGACAGGTCATCACTCTAAAAGATCTTGATTTTATCACACAAATAATCTACTTCTATGTAATACAGAAACAAAAATTAAGAATGTGTTCTTAGGTATTACCTATTCAGTCTTCTTTCATCTTTGGCACAGAAAAGCTTCTATTATCATTATGCCTAAATTGTGTTTATAGGATGGAGAATAGGAAGAATGAGCTGAGGATGTTCCCAGTCACTAATCAAACATGGCTCACTGAGCAACTGGCTGCCACACGCCTACATAAGATAATGTAGAAAGAGGGAAAAAAAGAAAAATTAAAAGTGAAAGGTATAAGCACATTACTGACTTCTGCAGTTTTTTTTGTTATATCCTAAGTGATATATTTTGAAAACAATTATAGTTCATCGTAAGAAGTTGGCCTAAAGAATCAAGAAAAACTTGAACTTTATAAAAGGTATTTATTTGAAAGCAAGTATGGAGCATCATTCTCCTGTTACAGAGTAGCAGTATGCCCTCAGCTAGGATGTCTAAGGCAACAACAAGTCAGAGAATGTCCACTGAAAGGAAAGTGTAAAGAATGGAGGGGGAGGCTTTGAGTGTAGGGCAGGAATAGTAAATGATAGCAACTTAAGGACTCATTAAAAACAAAGAACATGTAAAGAAAATGCTTTTTCTCTTAGTGAGTAATGAAGTTAGAAAACCCATTAAAATAATTAAATACCATGGAAAGGAAGTGAGAAAAACAAAACACAAGCATGGAATTATATAATTAATCTTAGTATCAGCAAGAAACAACCATGCCTCCTGGTAACATTGCAATTTGCAGGTTGTTTGAGGCCTTTCTGCACTGGAAGAGAATGCAAACAGGAAATGCATGTGTATGTACACATTTACACATGTGAACAAGGGGGAGTGATGTGTTTACGTGTGTGTGTATGTGTTGAGAGGACAGGCAGACATTAACAGTTAAAGGGATGACATCTCAGATTATGGGCTCAATCAGAAAGAATTGTGACTGGTTTATTCTGTCAATGGTAAATCTGTTGGGGTAAAAGAAATAATTTACATTCATACAGAATATTTGACATCTAATCCTAAGCAATCAGCAAACACAGAAAACTTACCATAAAGAGCTTATCTCTGTGATAAAGGAAAACATTCTCACTTACCACATAAGCTGTAATTAAATATAGAAAAATGTAATGTAAAACATTATAAAGATAAGACACACTGGAAGTTTTTTTTAAATTGTTGTTCAAGTATAGTTGTCTCCATTTTCCCTCGAGCATTCTCCCTGCTGTAGGAAGTTTTGATTGTACCATTACAATTCCTTAATATTTAAGAAGTAATTGGGTATGCTCTTTAAAAAATAATTTACCATTAAATGTAGTGATATTTATGTGCATATACATTTACATATATTTTTTCTATACCATATTAAAACACTGTACTTTCTTTTTAAAAATAAACATTTGGAGGTATAATATCCATATAATAAAAGGGAATATAAGGTATTTCATTTTAACAAAATATATTCCATATAACAAAACTCGTTTTAAGCATGTATGTCTGAGTTTTAATAAACGCATATACCCACCTAGTGATGGCCACAAACAAAATATAAAACATTTTCATAATTCCAAAAGTCCATTTCTCCTAGTCAGTCCCCTCCTTGTTTAAAAACAACAAATGACCTGCTTTCTGTCACTATAGCTATTACTTTTGTGTCTAATTGCTTTCTTCTGCATAATATTTTGAGATTTACACTTGCCGTTCCATGTGTCTGTTGTTTATGTTTTACATTACCAAGTGGTACAATATTGAACAGAAGTTATAATAGTTCACATTTTCCTCTTATTTCCAAACAGGGAGAAACAAGTCTTTCATCTGTAATGATGCTGATTGTGGGTTGTTCATAGATGTCCTTTTTTAGAATAAGGAATTTCTCCTGTAGTTTGTTTAGAGCCATTCTCATGAATGAATCTTGAACTTTGTCCAAATCTTTTTCTATATCTAGTGTAGATGATCCCTGTTTTTCTTCCTCACTCTAACAGAATAAATTAAATGATTTTTTGAGGTCATGACACTCTTGTTTATTAATTTTTTAAACATTTTTTATTGTTGTTCAAGTACAGTTTTCTCCCCACTCCTCCTCACCACCCCAACTGTCCCCACCTCCCTCCCCTGTTTCCACCACCCTTGTTATTGTCCGTGTGTTCTTTATAATTGTTCCTGCAAACCCTTCACCCTTTTCCCCTAAAACCCCCCCTCTCTCCCCTTGGTCACTGTCAGCCTGTTCTCAATTTCAGTGACTTTGATTATATTTTTATTTGTTTAACCAATCTTTGTATTCCTAAAATAAACCCAATTTAGTAACCACTTGGTCGGTATGTATTATGTGTTGTATTTATTGATGTATGCAATTGCTAATATTTTGTTAATAATGCTTGTACCTATGTTCATAACAGCTATTTCTCTATAGTTTTTTGCACTGCTTTTGTCTCATTTTAGTACCAAGGAAACACTGGCTACCTAAAATAAGCTGAGAAGCCTTTCTTCCTCCTTTATTTTTAGAAGAAATCATGTGGTATTGACATTTATCTTTAAATATTTGTAGAATTTGCCAATGAAACCATCTGATAAGTCACTTTTAAAAAATTGTAAATCCTAAACCCAAACAGTTTATGTAAAAGTTTAACTTTTTAATAATGACACACAAAATAAAAGTTACCATATATTCTGTAGAAAATATTGATAATGTTCATTTTCTAGCATTGTATTCATGCATTTGTATTTTGACACATACTTGAGTTCAGTTCTATGAAATTACAAGGTCACAGTTTCATGCTTACTCAGTAATCTCTAATCTTTTCAATCCTCCCCCCAAATAAAAATCTAACAATTTCAGTACTTAAAATACAGGAGTATTTTAAAATGTGTCAAATCTGACAACTTTTAATTATTAGTAAAATGTCTCCTGTTTTTTTAATCTATTCACTTAAAAGACATTTCTTATAATTGTAATACTTGCTAGAAGTCTAAAAATAAATTCAGCAAATACTCAATACTCAAGAATATCAATACTCAATGGAGCAAGAAAATTGAAGAATCATAAAAGTACGGCTTCAGAACAGTGGCAGGGCTTTACAAGCATATTTTTGTGTTACTGAGGAGGTTCATCTCATGAATGCTTAGACTTTACAAAAGACCTCCTAGGGAAGATGATGCTTGTCTTAAGTCCTAAAAAATACTTAACAAATAGGTGAAAAAAATAAAGCACATTACAGTGCCTCAGTGAGAAAGAACACCATACAAAGTGCAGACATAAAAAGAGTTACATGACGTGCACAAACAACTCCAAAGAGTGTTGATAGACAGAGCTTCCCAAAGGTCTTTCACAACAGTGTCGCAAGGCTCTGCCCTGGAGGAACAGCAGACTAGGTAGGTTACATTTCAGTAATAGATGAGCCAATGCCCTCAGCCCTGCAGGTGTCTGGGGGCCTATCACGGCTGAAGCCCTACGGAAAGTCAGTTACTTTAGAAAGCTTCTGTTATTACTCAAGAAGAGTTAAATATTAGTTCTTATAATTTAAAATGTAATTAGAGCCCTGCCAAGATGAAGTCCGTAGCCAGTGGAAGAAAGAAGAGGAGCTAAAGCATGCATTTTCCACCCTTTGCATTGCATGGTGCACATAAACTAATTACTAACATTTTATGGCACACCAAAAAATACATTTTTTTTCAGATCTGACTAAAAAAAGTAGGTAGTATCTCAATTCGTTCACTCTGGAT
>PVIA01013022.1:0-34458 GCA_004024845.1 Tonatia bakeri | reverse complement strand
TGATTGGCTATTGGAGAAGGGAGTCCCACAATGTTATTTTATTATAATGCTATTATAATGAATCAGGGGTAGTGCGCAGGCGCATTCCATGATTCAAAGTTATCCCAGAAAACAGAAACAACCAGTCTTAGGGGGTCTTTGTCATGTATGGATGTTTTCTTCATCCAAGCCCTGCGGGGCTCCTGGCGTTCCCTTCCTGACTGTCTCCTGCCTCAACTTGGGACCTTTGTTACAACTGTGTATTCCTCATCCAGGGATTCAGGAGTGGGAGAGGTGGAGGGAGGGGGCAGAAGCAGCAGATGGGAATCTGCATGCTAATGCACACTGACGTGGGAGAACCACTCATTTAGGTCAGCAGTTCTCACCTTTGACTGCATGTTAGGATCATCTGGGAAATTAAAAGAAAACGCCTATCATCCAGGCTACACCTGAAACCAATGAACTAGATTCTGGGGCTAGCACACAGGTAACGGTTTTTTAAAGGCCCCAGGCAATGGCAATGCACAGTTCAGGCCAAGACCCAGTGCACTGAGTGCAGCTGTTTATAAACATTAACATGCACTTGAGTCACTTGGGGACTTCATTGAAATGCAGATTCTGGTTCAGGAGCTCTAGGGTGGGACTTGAGAGTGCATTCTGACAAGCTCCAGATAATGCAGATAATGCTCATATATGACCACACTTGGAGAAGCAAGGCCCTAAGGCAGGGTGTCAAACTCATTTTCACTAGGGGCCACATCAGCCTCACAGTTGCCTTCAAAGGGCTGGATATAATTTTAGGACTGTATAAATGTAACTACTCCTTAACTAGGGACAAGGAGCTCACGCTGCCACTGGGTAGAAACAAGGTGCTGGGCCAGATAAAACAAGGTGGAGGGCCGCATCCAGCGGGCCTTGTGTTTGCCACCTGAGCTCTAAGGCAGTGGCTCTCAGTGTGCTCTTGGGCCACTAGCATCAGCGTCTATTAGGTACTTGAGGAACTTGATAGAAATGCAAATTATTGAGCCCCACCCAGACCTCCTGAATCTGAAAATCCGGGTGGGCCCCAGGGATCTGTGTTGTTTGTTCGCTTGTGTGTTTGCTTTAGATTTTATTTATTTATATTTAGAGAGTGGGGAAGGGAGGGAGAAAGAGGGAGAGAAACATCAATCAGCTGCCAGCAACCTGGGTGCGTTGTGTCCCCAGGCATGCGCCCTGATCCAGAATAAAACCTGTGACCTTTCGATTTGCAAGGCCAGCACCCAACCCACTGAGCCACATCAGTCAGAGCAAGCCATCTGTGTTTTAACAAGTCTTTCAGAGGATTCTGATACCTGCTCCCACTTGAGAACCACTGCTCTTGGGCACTCTTTGGTTCCCAGCTGAGGTTACTGAGTTTGATGTTTTCTTCATATACTATACTGAGTTGCAGAACCCAGGAGGAGATGAAGGTTTGGGAGGTGCCAGAAATGACATTGGCATAGCCACAGGGTGCCTGTCCTGGCAAAATGGGGAGTCTCCTGTTGACCCAAGGCCTTTTCCTCAGCACATGTGGCTCCACAGGCTTGAGCAGATATAAGGGGTAGTCTGACTCAGGCTAAGCCTGGGCTTTTGAACCCTCTCCTCCCCTCTCTGCTCAGCCTGGGTCCTCTGGTGGGCAAAGTGAAGGAGTACCAGGTGGAGACCATTGTGGATGCTCTCTGTGCCAACATGCGATCCGACAAGGAGCAGCTCCGAGATATCGCTGGCATCGGCCTCAAGACCGTCCTGTCAGAGCTACCCCCTGCAGCCACAGGTACTTGCGTGCCAGGGACTAGGTGCTATAATTACTTGTGTTAATTTATGGTTAAAGAAACTAAGGCTCAGAGAGGTAAAGGGACTTACCTAAGGTCAACCAGCTAGTCGGTGGCAGAGAATTCAGACCCCTATCTACTTAAGTTCATGGCTGTGTGTCAGGAATACTTGTAGCGGCAAGTTACAAAATCTAACTGTTGGCAGCTTGAAGAAGTAGGGGATCACCCACTCCACTTTTGCAGCAATTCATTTAAGATTTTTTTAAAGATTTTATTTATTTATTTTTAGAGAGAAGGGAAGGGAGGGAGAAGAGGAGAGAAACTTCAGTGTGTGGTTGCCTCTCACATGCCCCCTATTTGGGACCTGGCCTGCAACCCAGGCGTGAGCTCTAAACTGGGAATCAAACTGGCGACACTTTGGTTCACAGGCTGGCACTCAATCCACTGAACCACACCAGCCAGGGTGAGCAATTCATTTAGCAGCTTAGTTAGGACAGGGTTGAGTCTGCCTGGTCTCTTGCCCTTTATAGGAAAACATGTGTTTCCCCAGAAGCACCCAGAAGACTTCGACCTATATCTCCCCGGCCAGAATGGAGTCATCTGGCCACTCCTAGCACCAAGAGAGTGCAGGAAAGGAAGTATTTAACTTTTCCCTTTGCCCTAGTGAAGGGACAAAGGAAAGGGGTGGGGTATGGGGTCAGCCAGCCAGCAGGTTGCTATCAGTTCTTGCTCCCCAAGCTGTCACTTAGTGTGGCCAGAACTTTGGGTTAAACATGGGACCACTCAGGTGCTAGCTTCTCTGGGTCAGCAGAGCAAAGGCTGATCAGAGATGGAGGTCAGCCCTGAACCTCGCCATGCCCACCTTGTGCTCTGTGCAGGCTCCGGCCTGGCCACCAACGTGTGCCGGAAGATCACTGGCCAGCTCACCAGTGCCATTGCCCAGCAGGAGGACGTGGCCGTGCAGCTGGAAGCCCTGGACATTCTCTCTGACATGCTGAGCAGGTGCGGGAGGCCAACCCAGGCAAGGAAGACAAGGGTAGGAGGGGGAGCAAAGGGGGCAGGGAAGGATTTAAATCCACAGAGCCAGCACCTGCGGCACACCCGGCCCTGTGTTCAGGGCTCCTTGACTGTCCCTGCAGCCCTGCAAAGGAGAACTTGTTTGTCACAGTGTTACAAGCTGTGAGTGGTGATATGGCCTGCCCAAAGTCACACTGTCAGTAAATAGCAGAACCTAGGATTTGAACTCAGGTCTCTCCATAGCGGAAGCCTAGGTGTGTTTATCCTCTCCCTCGCCCCCTTCTTTCTTGTTTTGAGCTAATGAACCTGGGCCTTTGTTTTAAGTTGTGCTGCCATTTTAAAAGCATTCATTCATTCGGCCTCCCAAGATATGAGCACCTATTTTGTGGCCAAAGAAATGTCAGGTGCTGGACTAGTGCTGGCAATGTGGAGTGGCTCCATCTCCGTCCTCCCGAGGAAGGAGCTCACAGACGCATTAACCATGACTGGAGTAAGAACAACAGTGAGGATAGGAGCAGGGCCTGCAGGAGCTCAGAGGAGGAGACCCTAATCCAGCTGGGGGGTTGGTACCCTTCTTCGAGAGGGTCCTGATGGATGAGCTTTCAAGGGTGGGAAGGACATGGCCAGGATGGGCTGGCATAAGTGGGACACTAGATGAGGAGACTGCCCTCGGCCCCAGGGCAGAGGCAGAAGACGTGGGGCCTGGGAGTTATGGAAGGCAGTCTGGGGCTGGGGTGTACTGTGGAGGCTGGTCTAGAGAGACAAGGCCTGAGGGCTGAGCAGAAGCCAGGGTGGGTGACTAACGATTATACTGAAGGTGTGAGGAGCCCATGGAGGGTTCTATGACAGAGGCTGAGGAATGCCATGCAAGTATTTGTGAGTTTTAGACTGATCGCCCAATCATCAGTGTGCACAGGAGATGGGAGGGGGTGGAACAGGCAGGGAGACTGGTTTGGAGGCTTCTACAGACAGGTGAATTCGGGCTGTATTTTGGAGGCAGACGCCACAGGGCTTGGAGTTGGTGAAAGAGGTGAAGACTGAAGAATGATTCCCAGGGGTGTGGCTGTGCTAACCGGGGGCACAGACACAGGGCCATTGCTGTGGCAGGGTGCCCTCTGGGAGTGGGAGCAAGTGTGGCGAAGGAAACGATGGATTCAGCTTGGGGCATGTTGAATTTGAGGTTCCTGGAAGGCTCCCACTCATCTGAAAACTCCCTAAGGGTAGGTTCTAAAGGTGAAGTCTACCTTGCTCACCTGTGACCCCTACACGGGCCCTGTCATGTGGTAGGTAAACACACAAATAAATGAAACCAGAAGAGAGGTTTGGGCTGGGTGGAAAGATGTGGGGGGTGAGGTCAATGTGTAGTGCAGAGTGAGAGAAGAAAAGGTCAAGGACATGTGTGAGGTGGAAGGTGCACGGGCCTGGTCTGAAGGTGAGAATAGCAGCTGCTAACGTGGGCAGGGGCTGCCTCCTACTTATACAGAAACTGTTTTCTTGTGTTGCCTCTTTCTTTGAGCCCGGAGCTCAGCTTATCCAAAGGGCACTGGGGAGCCATTGAAGGAGACTGAGGGAGATAAGCAGAAGAGTGACCAGGTCAGAGGTAGATTTTAGACTCTTCTGGTCTGGGGTGGGGTGGGGAGGATGGGATTGAGGCAAGTCCCAGACTCCCAGGAATTCAGGACAGCCCCACTGAAGCCCCCCACACCCTTTACCAGTGCTCTTCTTCCCAAGCTGGGAGCCTGGGTTCTAATTCTGGCCTTGCATTTATTGCTGGGTGGCCTTGAGGAAGTTTCTTCCCCTCTGTGCTTTCTTTGTGTAGGAATAATAATAATCACTCCATGCAGTTGCAGGGCGCCTTTCCATTTACCAAGGGCCATTTGGGTTCTCATAATTCCTGGGAGGAGGCCAGTAGAGGATGGGGAGAGGAGAGGGGCCTGGGCCAAGGTGACCGCCTGGTGGGCCCACCTGACGCCCCTTCCCCCTCCCCAGGCTGGGCGCCCCACTAGGTGCCTTTCACGCCAGCCTCCTGCACTGTCTCCTGCCACAACTGAGCAGTCCCCGCCTGGCTGTGCGCAAGCGAGCCATCGGGGCATTAGGCCACCTAGCGGCTGCCTGCAGTACTGACCTCTTCGTTGAGCTCGCTGATCACCTGCTAGACCGGCTGCCAGGCCCGCGCGTACCCGCCAGCCCCGCCGCCGTTCGCACCCTAATCCAGTGTTTGGGCAGCATCGGTCGCCAGGCAGGCCACCGCCTGGGTAAGGGAGCTGCCGGGTCCCTGGGTAAGGAGTCAGGGCCTAAGTGAGGATGTGCTGGGGCAAGGGGTGGGGCCTGGGGACAGGCCACCTCTAGAAGTGAGGTGGGGTTCAGTACCTGGAAGGGGAGGGCAGCACCGAGAGCCATCTGCTTCTCAGCCTCAGGTAATTATAAACCATTCCACCAAACTTAAATAAGATTTTTTTTAAGATTTTATTTATTTATTTTTAGAGAGGGGAAGGGAAGGAGAAAGAGAGGGAGAGAAACATCAATGTGTGGCAATGTGTGGCGGCACTTACCAGGGACCTGGCCTGCAACCCAGGCTTGTGCCCTGACTGGGAATTGAACTAGCAACCCTCTGGTTGGCAGGCCTGTGCTCAATCCACTGAGCTACACCAGCCAAGGCAAATAAGATACGTTTTAAAAATAAGTGCTCGCTTTGGCAGCACCTATACTAAAAAATAAAGTAATTTCTGTCCTCCTACTTTGACAAATATACCTTAATAACAACCTGTAAGCCAGGTTTGAAATTTTTAAAGTTTTTATTGAGAGAAGAATGTGCATACAATAAACCACACTATTTAAAGTTCAATGTATTTTGGCCTTTGGGTTCACCCATAAAACTTCTACAGTCAAGATGCAGAACATTTCCATTACCCCCAAGTTTCCTTGTGCCCCTCTGTGGAGTCCATTTCTGCCTTTGCCTCATCCTAGGCAACCACTGATCTCTTTTCTGTGACCATAGATTAATTTTATGGAACTGGAATCCTGCAATCAGGTTTGAATTTATTCTCAAACACCTTGGAGTTCCAGGCTAGAAAAAGGAAGTATGGGTAGAGTTGGCCTTGGGCTGCCCCTCCCTTCCCTCTGGCCCTCTCACTGAAATTGACCTGAAAAGCACACACAGGGGTAGGTGGGGGCAGCCTACAGTCTGCACTCTACCTACTTCCCTCACCCTTCCTTTGTCCACCCTCTCTTGCCAAATGGCAGCCACCCCTTGGCCACTCTTGGGAGCATAGACCCAGGAAAGAGGTCTACACAGAACCCAGACAAAGGCTTAGGGTCGGTTGGGCAGGAAAATGGGGAAGGGTGAGGCTGGAGAAGGGTTAGGGTGGGAGCCTCTAAAGCCCAGAACCCCTCTTATCTGGTCTCTAAGGGCTGTACCTAGGTCTCCCCTTTTTCCATCCAGGGCTACAACCTAGTGCAGGAAAGGCAAGGATAGGACTGGTAGTTTCAACACAGATGCTACTTATTGAGTGCCTACTCTGTGCCAGGACCAGGGTGAAGCTCTTTATCTGCATCATATTAATCTTCACAAAATCTCTCTGGTAGGCAGTACTGTCCCTACTGTGAGGATGAGTAGACCCAGGTCACAGAAGTATTGTGATGTGCCCAAGATCCCAAAGCTCAGAGGTGGCAGAGTCAGAGCTGGAACCCAAACCTGCTTGATTCTGAAGCCTTTGAGTAGAGTTTGTAGTGGTCAGGGCTGCGGGAACAGGGACGGGCTGGGTGCTGTGGGCTAGGGAAGCCTGGGAAAGGGTCTGGCCTCTTCTTAGTGACCCACCTGGCCTTACAGGGTCCCACCTGGACCGCTTGGTGCCTCTGGTGGAGCAGTTCTGCAGCCTGGATGATGATGAGCTCCGAGAGTCCTGCCTCCAGGCCTTCGAGGCCTTCCTAAAGAAGTAGGTGCAGCAGGATGCTGGAAGATGGGGGCCCCAGAGTTTCTTTGGGAAGTTGGTGGGGGCAGGGTAGAGCACAGAATCTCAGGACTCCCCACTGGAGCCCACTGCCTGCCCTGCCCTGCCTGGGTCCCCCAGAGCCCCCCTATCCCACCCCACAGGTGCCCCAAGGAGATGGGCCCTCACGTGCCCAGTGTAACCAGCCTGTGCCTCCAGTACCTGAAGCACGACCCCAACTATAACTACGACAGTGACGGGGAGGAGGAGCAGATGGAGATAGAGGATAGTGAATTCAGTGAGCAAGGTGGGTAGCCAACTTGTCATGGGGCTGGAGGGCGGAAATGAGTGCGGCCTTGCTGGGATTCCCCTCCCCAGCCAAAGACGGGCCACATTTAGTGCACTAATGCTGATCCCAGCTGTTCCTCGGGCTCCAGCCCTGCCTTCCATAACCTGAATTCTCCAGTGTCCCCATTTTTTCTTATTGCACAGTAAGGATAGCCGTAATCACTCACATTTATTGAGTATCTACTGGTGTCCCAAGAACTCTGTTATTTCATGTTCCTTACAGTAACCCTAGAAAACCAGGGATTTATTATTATCCCTGTATGTCAGACAAGGAAACCAAGACTTAGACAAGTGATTTGCCTGAAATAATACAGCTCTGAGAAACAGCCAGAAAGTGGCATGACTGGGACTTGGAGCCATGTCTGTCAGATTCTCCAGCCTCTACACTACCATCTCTACCCTTTTAGTTGTGGCTTTCAAGAGATAATGCTTTAACCCAGCAGAGGGAAGCTCTAATGGTGGAATGATAGGCACCGACCCAGGAGATATCTGGATGGGGGGTGGACCCAATGGCTACTTTTCTTCTGTGCCTGTGTTCCAGTCTGTCACTCACATGGATGCCTCTGGGTTTTGAAAGCAGAGCATCAATGGAAGCAAGGGATTTAGAGTCTGATGAGATGGGGTGGTGGGAGACGAGATTGGACAGGTGTATCGGGGCCTCCAATGCCAAGCCAAGGGCATCAGGCAATTTCTTGTCAGTAACACAGAGCTGTGGATGTTTCTTCATGGATGGCATAGGGTAGAGGTAACAAGTAATGGTCTATCAGAAGGGACATCTGCTGACAGGATATATCCATGTATCCTGCTGTTGCTTGTCCCGATGCCTGCTCTGAGAGTCTGAGTTTTCAGCAGAGCACTGTAAGAACACCCTGGTCTCTGAGCCTGTGCCTGGGGTGTCCCTAGTTAGGATCATCTCCGTCTGAGTCTCATGTGTCTCCACAGGTGACAGGGGTAGGCTTTGTGGGCCTGAATTTCAGCTCTCTGTTCCTTGGCTCTGTGCCCTCAGGAGAGGCTTTCACCATCTCTGATCTTTGTTCTAGTCGTCTGTTCATCTGTGCAATGGGGCCCAAGGCACTGTGAGCTCTGGCCTCTCCGGGGAGCCAGGAGGGTAGGAAGCCACACAAACACAGCATTTCCTGCTTGGAAGCCAGAGGAATCAGGACCCTTGGGAGATTGGAGCAGGGTGGGACAATTCAAAAGGAGGCCCTATTGCGTCTTCCTTTGGGAATCCTAGTAAAAGAAACATCACCCAGCCATGTCTGAAACCAAAGGATAGGTCTTGTGCCCCAAATGGATTCTCTTGTCCTCACTGAAAACTTGGAAGTCAGTTTTCTTCCTGTAACAGTCAAAACAGTGAAGGGTAGGGAGGCAGAGGGAGGACCCTGATTTAATTCCAGCTCTTTCCCTGCTCATCAAACTTGGGGTCGGTCACTTCCTGCTGAGCCCCAATTTCCTCATCTTTGTACTGGGCAAGTAATCCCTGTCTCACAAGGTCATTGCAAGGCTAAAAGGAGGCCGTGCATTTGAGGTACTTGGTGCCATCTCCAGCACATAGTAGATGATTATGGAGGTGACAGTAGGTAAAATGGTAGGTAACACTCCTAATAGAAGTGTAAAAATAATGATCATCCAAAGGTGAAGCCCAGGCTTGGCTCCCTTTTCCCCTCTTCATCCTGGCAGATCGCCTGGGTGGGGCAGGCAGCTCCCTATCCATCTGCTGCAGAGCACAGGGCTCTATGGTGTCTGCTTTCTGCCCCAGAGAGTGAGGACGAGTACAGTGACGACGATGACATGAGCTGGAAGGTGCGCCGGGCAGCAGCCAAGTGCGTGGCGGCCTTGATCAGCTCTCGGCCTGACCTGCTGCCTGACTTCCACCGCACCTTGGCGCCAGCACTCATCTGCCGCTTCAAGGAACGTGAGGAGAATGTCAAGGCTGATGTGTTTGGGGCCTACATTGTGCTGCTGCGGCAAACACGGCCCCCGAAGGGATGGCTGGAGGCCGTTGACGAGCCCACCCAGACTGGCAGCAACCTCCACATGCTGCGAGAACAGGTGGGCATGCCTTCACCTCCCTCCCCCTTCACCCCCCCCTCACAACTCTCCTTTCCACCTTCTGACAACCCTTCCATCCATCCATCTTCCCACCCCACCACCTGTCCATCCACTGAAGTGTGCATATTGAGCACCCACTGTGTGCTCGACCCTGTGTAGCAGGTGCTGGGTCACAGTGGGTAACTAGACAGATGGAGGCCCTGGCCCTGGACCACACAGTTTTGGGTCTTGCTGGTAGATTAGGTGTGGAGGGTGGGACAGGGAGGGGGCATGTGAGTTCTAGGCTCTGGCTAAAGCATGGAGCACAGTTCCCTGAGGTGGCAGAGCATGAAGAGGGTGATGCCTAGAGTTCTGTTCTGAACATGTTTAAGGTCCTTGGGTGTCCAAGCGGAGATGTCAGGCAGGCAGTCAGCACTGAAGCCCGGTGTTGACCGTGTAGATTGGGAGCCAGTGCTGTGCTGGCATCTGAAGCTTGGGGAGCAGATGAACTCATCTGGGGAGAACCCAGCTGGGGAAGGGAAGGGAAGGGGCCCAGGGCTTCCCCGCTTGGGGTGTAGGGCTGCGAGCCCGACTGCCTGCCTAATTTTGAGCAAGTTACTTAATCTCTCTCTAAAGTGGACCTATCTAGAAGTAGTACTTATTTCAGAAGGTCTGGATATAGAATCAGGGGTCTGGTGCAGAGGGAGTGATGGAAAGCTGAGGATGGATGAATCCTCTCCATGCTGACTGAAGTCCTTGATGGACAGGGTGTGGAAGCTCCCTGGGTGGTCACTGACCTCCCTTCACCTGCCCACAGGTGCCCCTTGTGATCAAGGCCCTACAGCGGCAGCTGAAAGATCGGAGCATCAGGGCCCGCCAGGGATGCTTCAGCCTCCTCACGGAGCTGGCGGGCATCCTCCCCGGCAGCCTCGTAGAGCACATGCCTGTGCTGGTAGCAGGTAAGAAGGACTGGAGCCTGGCATTTGCTGTCCTGGGCCTCTTCCAGAACCTGGCCCCCAGTCCTTGAGGGTGCTCCCCATTGCCCACAGTGAGAATAAGGCTGGGGCACAGGCCCTACACCCTGGTTTCAGATGGCCTCGTGTCCTGTAGCTCTGGCCCCAGCTAAGCCCTAACATCTTAGAATCTGCTGCATAAGAGCCCAGGTACCCGGATCCAGTTCAGACACCTGTGGGTATTCTACCCCCACACCCAGGGAGGGCTTTCTGGGGTCAAGGTCTGTGGCCTATAACCTTTGCACCACCGCCCACAGGCATCATCTTCTCACTGGCGGACCGCTCCAGCTCCTCCACCATCCGGATGGATTCCCTGGCCTTCCTGCAGGGGCTGCTGGGCACAGAGCCCGCTGAGGCCTTCCACCCACACCTGTCCACCCTCCTGCCACCTGTCATGGCCTGTGTGTCTGACCCTTTCTACAAAATTGCGGCTGAGGCCTTGCTGGTGCTACAGGAGCTGGTGCGAGCCCTGTGGCCTGTGGGTAGGCCTCGGATCCTGGACCCCGAGCCATACATTGGAGAGATGTCTGCAGCCACCCTGGCACGGCTCCGTGCCACCGACCTGGACCAGGAGGTGAAGGAACGCGCCATCTCTTGTATGGGCCACCTTGTGGGCTACCTGGGTGACCGGTTGGGGGATGACCTGGAGCCTTCGCTGTTGCTCCTCTTGGATCGCCTGCGGAATGAGATCACCCGGCTGCCTACCGTCAAGGCCCTGACGCTTGTGGCTCTGTCCCCGCTGCGGCTTGATCTGCGGCGCATCCTGGCCGAGTCATTGCCCATACTGGCCTCATTCCTGCGCAAGAACCAACGGGCGCTGAGGCTGGCCACACTGGCTGCCCTGGACGCCCTGGCTCAGAGCCAGGGACTCAACCTCCCTCCATCCGCTGTGCGGGTTGTGTTGGCAGAGCTGCCTGCCCTGGTCAGCGAGAGTGACATGCATGTGGCCCAGCTAGCTGTGGATTTTCTCACCACAGTGACCCAGGCCCAGCCAGCCTCTTTGGCTGAGGTCAGCGACCTCGTGCTGTCAGAGCTACTGCATTTGCTGCGCTCACCCCTGTTGCCAGCAAGTGTACTGGCAGCTGCCCAAGGCTTCCTGCAGGCTCTGGTGGGGACCCGGCCCCCGTGTGTGGACTACACCAAGCTTATGGGCCTACTCACTGCTCCCGTGTATGACCAGGCTATGGACGGTGGACCAGGCCTGCACAAACAGGTGTTTCACTCGCTGGCTCGATGTGTGGCAGCCCTCACAGCTGCCTGTCCCCAGGAGGCAGCAGGCACAGCAAAACGCCTGGTCTGTGATGCCAGGTCACCCAACTCCAGCACAGGGGTCAAGGTCCTGGCATTCTTATCACTGGCAGAGGTGGGCCAGGTGGCTGGGCCCGGCCCGCAGCGGGAGCTGAAGACGGTGCTCCTGGAAGCCTTGGGGTCACCCAGTGAGGACGTGAGGACAGCAGCCTCCTATGCCCTAGGCCGTGTGGGCGCTGGGAACCTGCCTGACTTTCTGCCCTTCCTGCTGGGACAGATCGAGGCCGAGCCCCGGCGGCAGTATCTGCTGCTACACTCGCTCAGGGAGGCACTGGGGGCAGCCCAGCCCGACAGCTTGAAGCCCTACGCCGAGGACATCTGGGCCTTGCTATTCCAGTGCTGTGAGGGTGCTGAGGAGGGCACCCGGGGGGTAGTGGCTGAGTGCCTCGGGAAGCTTGTCCTTGCGAACCCTCCGTTCCTTCTGCCCCGCTTCCAGAAGCAACTTGCTGCAGGTAGGGGCACAGGTCTGGGCAGAGGCAGCCCAGATCTTTAGTGGGCAGTTTGCCCCGAGTGTCTGAGCATCCCACACAAAGTGAGCTGGTTCCAGTAATTGGGTCTAAGAGTCATGGCGTGTGTAAGATGAAGGCACAGGAGCCATTTACAAACCGTGTTCTGAGACTTACAGACCTTCTCCTGTGGGGCTGTCTGGGATAGAGGGGACAAAATCCTTGGTCTTCAACAAGTAAATATTTCATGATGCCACTTTCGTAATCCTTGGGGTGGGCAGCAGCTTTATGTTCTAGCAGGGGTGTCAAACTCATTTTCATTGGGGGCCACATCAGCCTCGAGGTTGCCTTCAAAGGGCTGAATGTAACTTTGGGACTGTACAAATGTAACTACTACTTAACTAGGAGCAAGGAGCTCTGTGCTGCTGCCAGGTAGAAACAAGGTGCCAGGCCAAATAAAAGGTGGAGGGCCGGATTCGGCCCGTGGGCCTTGTGTTTGCCACCAGTGCTCTAGGCGGAGGTTAATAAAAGCAGTTCTCTGAAGGACCAGAAACGGCAGCCGGCAGAGTAGAGCTCTTTTGGCCTAGCTTGAGCCAGGAGCAAATAGAAGTGTAGACAGGATTAGAGGCCATGCCCTGAGGTGTGGGGAGGACAGGGCAGGAACCAGGGGTCAGCTTGTGTGTGGTCAGAACAGGGTGCATCAAGGTATTCCACGGCTCAGGCAGGAAGAAAACACAGGTGTGCTTGTGGAGCTACTGGGGCCCCTAGAACAAAAGGCATCCAGGCCTGGAGCTGGTCAGCTGTTCCCCTGATAGGGTCAGTGGGTGTATCAGTTCACATAATGCAGGTGAGGGCTTTGTATGGTGTGTGGTACCCAATCAACACTGAGTAACTGCTGCCATTGCTATGTTGGGGACCCTGGTAAGCCTTGCTGGGTTGCTAGGTTTATAAGAAGCAGCTGTGTGGCCTTCACCCTGTGTGGGCGGGAAGAACCTTCCTGGAGGATGTCCCCTGTTATACTCACAGGGCTCTTCAAGAGGACCCTTGAGAAGCAAGTTGGGATGAGGAGCAGCCCTGGTTTTTCCTTTTATTTTTTAAATTTTTAGTTATTGATTTTAGAGAGAGAGAGAGAAAGAGAAAGAAACATCGATTTGCTATTCCACTCATTTATGCATTCATTGGTTGATTAAGTGCCCTGACTGGGGATTGAGCCCACAACCTTGGTGTATCGAGATGACGCTCCAACCAACTGAACTACCCAGCCAGGGAGCCCTGCCTTTTCTAAGCTCTGATTTGTTTCTGCCTGACAAATACTGTTGAACCAGCTAACTAGTCACACGTCCTTTTTACTGCTGACTTCAAGGAAGGAAGCTTAGAGCCAAATTGGTGGCCTGCTTCTGGCAAGTTCACGGGACTTCCCAGTGGCCTCTGCCTGCGTGCCCCTCACTGTAGTCTCCTTCTCACGTCCCTGCCTGTCCTAGTTTTTTCTTATTTTAAATTTATTTAATCCCATTCTATTTGCATATCTCCACCAGCTACCTGGAGTCTTCTTAGGGGCCAGTCAGGATGGAAAGAGAACAAGGGAAAAAGTCTAAATTCAGTAACTTGTTCACTCATACATACCCTAGCCCCAAATTGTAAACTTTCTCCTGAGTCACCAACATAAAGTTTGCGAATGAAACAGCCTTAACCCACTTACTGTTATATGCTGGCGGGCGGTTGGCGGGGAGGAGGTGGAGAGAAGTAAGCAGTTCATCTGTTTGGGTTTTTTTTAGTTTTACTGAGATATAATTGACATATAACATCATATTAGTTTAAGGAGTACAACATAATGATTTGATGTATGTGTATGTTATAAAATGATTACCACAGTAACTTTAGTTAACATCCATCAACTCTCATAATTACAAACTTCTTTCCTTGTAATGAGGACTTTTAAGATCTACTCTCAGCCCTGACTGGGGAGGCCCAGTAGGTTGGGTGTCGTCCTGCAAACTGAAAGGTCACTGGTTGGATTCCCAGTCAGGGCACAGGCCTGGGTCACGGGCCAGGTCCCCAGCTGGGTGTGTGCGAGAGGCAACCAATTGATGTTTCTCTCCCTCTCTCCCTTCCCCTCTCTCTAAAAATGAATAAATAAAATCTTTAAAGAAAAAAAAACTACTGTCTTAGCAACGGTCAAATCTATAAAACAATATTATCAACTACAGTCACCATGCTGTGCATTCCATTGCAGGAATTATCTGTCTTCTCCCAGAAGTCTGTATCTTTTCGACCACCTTCACCCATTTTGCCCACCCGCACCCGTCTCTGGCAACTACAAATCTGATCTGTTTCTATCGGTTTGGTTTTTTTAAGATAGCACATATGAGATCACACAGTATTTGTCTTTCTCATATTTCACATAGCACAGTGCCCTCAGGGGCCATCCATGTTGTGGCAAATGGCAGGACTTCCTCACTTTTTGTGGCCGATTAACATCCCTGTGTGTGTGTGTATCGTGTTTTCTTTATCCATGCATTTGTTGATGGACACTTGGGTTGTTCCCATGCTGTTAGCATTGCTGCTGAAGTGAATGGGAGTGCAGGCAGCTCCCTGAGGTATTTGCGTTTTCTTCAGACGTACACCCATAAACGGGATTGCTAGATCATATGGCAGTTCAATTTTTAATTTTTTGAGCAACCTCTGTACTGTTCTCTATAGTGACTAAGCAATTTACACTCCCACGAACAGTGCTCAAGTATTCCGTTTCCTCCATATCACAGCTAACGTTTCCTAGGACAGCCGTTCCGACAGGCATGAGGTGACAGCACGTTGTGTTCCGATTTGCATGTCCCTGATGCTTAGTGATGTCAAGCGCCTTTTCATGTACTTGTTGGCTTTCCCAGTATCTTCTTTGAAAAAAATGTCTATTCAGGTCCTTTGCCCATTTTTACATTGCATTATTTGTTATTTACTATTGAGTTGTATGAGTTCTTTAAATATTTTGGATATTAAGTCCATATCATAGCTTGCCAATATTTTTTCCCATCTGTTTTGTTGTTGGTTTCTTTTGCTGTGCAGAAGCTTTTTAGTTCGATGCAGTCCCACTTGTTTACTCTTTTTTTTTTGCTTGTGTTTCAGGCGTCATAGCCAAAACACCATGACCAACACCCATGTCGGGGAGCTTTATTCCTGTGTTTTCTTAGGAGTTTTATGGTTTCAGTTCTTACATATAAGTCTTTAATCCATTTTGCATCAATTTGTGTGAGCGGTACAAGATAGGGGTCTAGTTTCATTCTTTTACATGTAATTATCCAGTATTCCCAGCACCATATATTGAAGAGACTGTCTTTATCCCGCTGAGTATTCTTGGCTCCCTTGTCAAATATTAGTTGACCATCCATGCCCGTATTTACATCTGGGTTCTCAGTTCCGTTCCATTGTCCTGTGTGTCTGTTTCATGCCAGTACTGTGCTGTTTGGATGATTGTAACTTGGAACCAGGAAGCGGGATGCCTCCTGCTTTGTTCTTCTTTCTCGGGAGGGTTTTGCCTATTGGAGGTCTTCTCTGGTTCAGTGCAAACTTCAGGATTTTTTTTTCTGTTTCTGCAAAACATGCCACTAGAATGTGAGCAGTTTAGAGAGGAGATTGAGAAGCATGTGGGGAAGCTGCTGATTTATTTCTTTCATGCAATGGGAAATGTATTTCCCTCCCTTATTCAGCCTCTCCATTCAGAAAGCAAGCAGAAAAGCAAAACTAAGTGAGTTCTTTATCCCCAGACTTTGGAGATGCTCTGAATGCTGTTGGAATCGCCTCAGACTTCAGCTGCCTGAAATACAACTGCCCCCTGCTTGGAGAATCCAGGGCTGAGGATGAGCGCCCAGCTAAGGCTCAGAATCAGCTGTTTGCCTCTGGATCCGCTCCGTGGCCACTTAACTTTTCTGGGTCTCTCTTTCATCCATAAAATAGAGATTAATAATTTTATTAGTCATTTTAATTATGTTATTATCAATCAATTAATGGGAAAGTCCTGCGGAGTAATCGAAATAATGCGTCTGAAAAATAGAATGCAGTCCCAAGGCCTGAGTAAAGAAAGATCTTTCTTTGGGTTGGGGTCTTGGTTCTCGAGCCCTTGGTCCTCCATTTATATGTTGCAGTGTGGCTGCCTGTACTCTGACAGTTTTACTCTCTCAGCCACAGCAGGAAAAACTTGGGGAAGATTCTAGGCTGCCAGGAGAAATGGTAGCATTGACTTCTTCAAAGACTGGGAGAGTTTCGAGTGGGGAGGGAGTACATTTCTGCCTTCCATGGAGGCAGAGGAGAGTTTTGGCACCTTCTGACCTGTGGATACCCAGGACTGGCCCCGCCCCTCACCAAGTGCTGCCTCTTCCCCTGTAGGTCAGGCGCACACCCGGAGCACCGTCATCACAGCGGTCAAGTTCCTGATCTCGGACCAGCCCCATCCCATTGACCCCCTACTGAAGAGCTTCATTGGTGAGCAGAGCATGCCCCTTGCTCCCATCCTCCCCCATCCCATTCGGTCCCCTTCACAGCCCTTGAGTTTGGGCTGATTTTTCTTGCATATTAACGGAATGGAGTTGGAGACCTGGGAGGCCACCTCATCCCCATGACAGCAGAGGGCCTGGGTTCAAAACCTTGCGCTTCCACTGAGCTGCTGGGTGAGCCCAGTATGCCCCTTCTCACCTCTGAGCCTCAGTTTCCTGATCTGTAAAATGGGGACACAGAAATCTGCAGTTCAAAGATTTGGGAAACACCATGTATAATTAAGAGGGAAAATGCACCATGAAGTGGAAAACCACCAAAACTCAAATGCATTGGCTTCAGTGGCACCAAGCTGGGCAGGGCTGCACCAGAGCAGGGGGGAGTGGTCCCCTGTCCAAGGAACCTTTGGACTTCTACAGGACCAGGCTCACTCTTCGGAGCTCCAGGCCTGTGGGCTTTTAACTGGATGGCACTGGAGGCTGGCTCTCCTCTTCCAGGCAGGGCAACCTAGTGGACTGTGGAGAGGTTCTGGAGTCTTCCAACCTTGGGTTCAAATCCTGACTCTGCCACTGCCTGGCTGTTTGAGTGTGGATGAATTGTCTCATCCTCAGCCATAAAACAGGGGTGCTGATCCCTACCTGCTGGGGCACCATTGTGTGAAACCAAGGGGTCAGCAGATATGACCACTCTCTGAATTGGAGAACATGTTCAGAAGCTACAGCAGTATCACCAGCAGCAACTTTATCCTGTGTTCTGACCCAGCAGGCACACACTGCGTCCAGCCCTGTTTTTCTCCATCTTGCCCAAGCTGCCCATGGCTGGCACCCGCCTGGGGCCTCTAACTGGGTGTTTGGTTTTGTTGTTATTTGTTGGAATCACAGTGTTTGAGTTCTCACTGTGTCAGGTGCCACGTTAGGTTCTTTAATGTATCTCATCACAGCTAATTCTCACAGCCCCCAGTGTGGAATGTATGAGTGGCCCCATTTTGCAGATGAGGAAACTGAGGCTCAGAGAGTAGCTTGAACTCAGGTCTTGCTGGGTCCCCACAGCTGTGTTCTCACAGAGAGTAGGGATCCCAGCAGCCCACATGGTGCAGCTGAGGGGGCCCAGGCCGCTGGCCCTGGGGTGGAATCCCACTCTGCTGGGAGACTTGGTCTTCCCAGTGCACGACAGCAGGAGGCACAGGGTGACAGTGTGCCTGGTGTCCTGTGACGGTGACTCTGATCACCTCATTCGGGTGGCGACTTCCGGGTTTCCTCACTCGAAGGTTACCTTTTCCTTTCAAACAAATAAGCAATTTTTAGCAATTCCTTATCAGATTTTTGCCTACTACATTTTGCATCCGTGGTGGTTTCTTGCCTGCATTAGTGATTACTGACAGCTGCCAAATGGCAGCTTTCTAATTCCAACATTCCTTCCAGATTTATTAGTTTGTGTTCTATTTTCAGGAAGAACTTTTTCTTCTCCCTCATTTATTTATTTATTAATTCATTGATTTATTCATACCATTACAGACTCACAGAGTCCTATTTCATTCAGTGGGTTAAATCTGTTACTGCCTTTATTTATTTTGACTCTCAAGACTGTCTCAGATTTAGCTGGCTCCCCCATTCACCGACATGTTTCCAATATTCTTTGAGCATATCCCTACGTCTTGGCTCAATAAGATGTTTCAGGCCCATCTGCGCTGCCCCAGCCCTACAATCAGCCGCTCATCCAAGGAGCCCAGATTCCTTTCAGTGGAGGATGGTATTCAGAATCCAAGGTCTGGACACTGTGTACGCTCATGGTTACTGAGGTGCCACTGTCTCAGCAGACGGATGTACGTGCACAGACAGACACACATCCATCCCTGTGTTGGGTCCCGTTCCAGTGCAGCACCATGGTGTTCGTCCCAGCCTTCCCCCTTTCCGTATACCCTTCTCTCACAGGAGCAACCAGCTCCTGTCATTCACAAGATATTTACTCCATTTTGGAATATACAGGAAGTAGTCTGAGAATTGCCAACCTTTGTGTTTGTTTATTCAATATTTGTTTATAGTTCTTTTGTCTTTGGGGGCATGTAATCAAAATTCTTTGTTTGGAAGTTATTGGGTGAGTTGTTTTCTCCTTTATAACCTGGGTGGTTATGTTAATCATTTAAAATATAGTTAGGTTGTTTTTTGGGGGGACTCCCCAGTTCTTGATTTTGTTGATTTATTGAGTATATAAAACATTAACACAGTTATTGAGAAGTCTAAATTTTACAGAAAGGTATACTCAGAAAAGTGCTGTGTGACTATATCTAAGTTTCTTCATTTCTCTGATCTTCAGAAACCTCATCTATAATAATATCAAGTTAACATTTGTAGGATCTTTGCTTTCTGCCAGGCCCTCTGCTGTGAGCTTTATATACTACCACATTTTAAACCATAAGTGCGGTGCTACAGGATAGATACTGTTATTACCCCCATTTTACAGATGAAGACATCAAGACTCTCAAAGGTCCAAGTTAGGAAATGGTCCAGTATGGATTTGAACCCAGGCCAGACTCGAGTCCACATTCTCGTCTGGACTCTGAAGGCTTGTTGGACATGGCACAGAGCAGATGCTTGGAATACGTTCGCCCCCACTCAGCTAGCTATGCACGCCTTACGTGAACCCGACAACGGAGATGGGGGTGGAGGTGGTTTGCCGTCTTGGCTGTGTTGTCCCTCACCCCCTCTCATCTTCCTGCCAGGAGAGTTCATGGAGAGCCTGAAGGACCCAGACCTGAATGTGCGCCGGGCCACTCTGACTTTCTTCAACTCAGCTGTGCACAACAAGCCCTCGCTGGTCCGGGATCGGCTGGGTAACATCCTGCCCCTCCTCTACCAGGAGACAAAGATCCGCCGGGACCTCATCCGAGAGGTGAGTCTGGGAGAGAACAGTGTGGCAGAGCTTGGGCCTGACTGAGGTAAGGATTAGTGTCCAGCTTATCAGATGGCCAGTCCCATGACCTGAAGTGGTCAAGTCTTGCCCTTCCACTTCCTAGCTGTTTGACCCTGCCAGGGCAACCTGATCCACACTGATACTCAGTTTCTCCTCACAGGCAAAGTGAGCAAAATAATCACATCTGCAGCATAGAGCTGTTGAGACCATTCACTGAGTGAAATCCTGCAGGTGCTCAACACTGCTCCTAGCACACGGTCGGGAGTCAGTCGATGTTGGTGACTCTTGTTACCATTCAGTATTCAGCAGGTGTTCATGGAGCGCCAGCCCTCTGTCTGAGCACCAGGATTCGGAGCTGGACCAGACATGGTTTCTGCACCAGGGAGCTCATGGCCTCCTGAAGTAGAGAGACCCACTGTACTGATTATGTAACTCATTTAGAGCCCAGTTGGTGAAGTAAGAATTTAAAGGGAAGAGATTAAAGGTGACTTAATGGATAAATCATCATCACACAATGCGCTAAAAAGGGCTGAACTTTGTGGCATCCCTGAGGAAGAAGTAACTGTTTAGAGGGGTTAGGAAAGTTTCCCAACAGAGGGGACATTTGAACTGGTTTGGAGGGATGAGAAGAGCTTACCATTAAGAACAGAGCCCCATGGTTGAAAGGTCCAGAGAGATCTTGGTTTTTAAGTCTGATTCAACCATTTATTAGTTATGTGTCCTTGGGCCACTGAACTTCTCTGAGCCTCAGCTTCCTCCTGTGGTAAATGCAGTTAATAGTAATGCCGACTTCCTGGAGCTGTTGTGATGCTTGAGTGAAATGTCATCTGTCAAGCACTCAGCACAGTGCCTGGTACATCACAACTGCTCAGGAGATTATCATAATGATAATTCTTATTGTTGTCATCACCACAGGGCATTGCAGGCTGAGCAAAGGAATATAGACCTGAGAGTATAAGACAGGAGATGCAGCACTGAACAACAGATGTGGGGTATGCAGCAGCAACTAGGGGAGGTATTCCTGAACTCTGGGTTCACATCCCCCAAACTGTTATCCTCCCCTCCTGCAGGTGGAGATGGGGCCCTTTAAACACACAGTGGATGATGGGCTGGATGTGCGGAAGGCAGCCTTTGAGTGCATGTACTCATTGCTCGAGAGCTGTCTGGGCCAGCTGGACATCTGCGAGTTCCTGAACCATGTAGAAGATGGCCTGAAGGACCACTATGACATCCGGGTAGGATGAGGCCCCTGCCAGATTCATGGCCACCTCATACCAAGGGGACGGCCAGGTGCCAGTGGGCATACTACTTGTTTGTCCCCACTCCCTACCCCAAGAAACCCCAGGAAAACAGCTGTATGTTTTCAAACATCTTTGGTGGGATTCTACAACAGCACGTTCTTTGGAGGATGGCTTAGCAATAACTGGAAAAATTTATAATTCTCAGACACACCCATTGATTCAGCAATTCAATATCTGTGAGCCTCTTCACTGACTCCTGCCCATGTTCAGAGTTTTCTATTCAAGATTGTTCTTCACTGATTTCTGGGAATTGAGAAAATCTGGCCACTACCTAAAGGTCCACTTAGGGAGAACTGGCTCCATAAACTGAGCACCTCCAGTCATGGAGTCCTAGCAGCATTAAAAAGAGGGAGCTGGATCTCTGTGTGTGCTGAGTGTTAAAAGCGAGTTATTTTTAATGGGCTTTTCCCTTGCTTGAGTTGTGTCCAGGCCCCTTTGGTGCTGAGGAGGGTGGGTGGGACATTGACTGAGCAGCCTACGGATATCTCATCAAGCCTTCGCATTAACCTTTGGAGAGTGGGTGCAGATGCCCAGTGTACAGGGGAGAAACCAGAGACCTGGCTAGTTCAAGGGCACTAGCAGGAAGTGGAGGAGCCTTGGGTCATAGCTCATGACGTCTAACACCATGCTCTTTGTAGCTCTTACCACTGCCCCCTCCCCCATCTTCTTCCTTTGCTGTGGGGCGTGTGGGGACAGGGCACAGGAGATAACTGGTGGGCATATTGATGTCAAACAGCCACCCATTATGCTGTGTATCATTTGTAGGAATTTTACCATTTTCATAAGAGGTCACCATTATTCTCCTGTAGGCTGGATCCAGTCTGTAGATTTGTGTAGTTGGCTCACATAATTTTTTGTTTGTTTTTGTTTAAATCAAGTGCCAACATTTAAAAATGAGAGATTTTACATGAAATTGGGGTTTCTTTTGAAAAGAGTCCGTCAAGTCTGGGCCGCATTCCCACCTAGCCGCAGTCGGCTGGAGCTGCATAGCTGCTGTCTGGGATGTGGACTCCTCACTCCTTCCCAGTTCCCCTCTCAGCCCTTCACTCATGGACGGTACCTGCCTGGCCCAGCAGGCATCTCAGCTTGAGAACTGCCCCTTCCCTGATGCCTCTTCTGATCCGAGTTTCTTTAGGACAGCCAAGCACAGTTGGCGTAGTTGGTGTTACCAGACTCTGACAGGGACCTGAGCAGGAATTAGTGCTCCAGTTTGGACTTGACCTCCAGGTGTTGGGTCCAGAGTCTCTCCTCTTCCCCAGGGCTTGCTTCTTTTGGTCCTGGACCATTTCACCAAGAACTCTGTCTCCTTCCTCCTGGGCAGATGCTGACCTTCATCATGCTCGCTCGATTGGCTACCCTGTGTCCTGCGCCTGTTCTACAGAGGGTGGATCGGCTCATTGAGCCACTCAGGGCCACCTGCATCGCCAAAGTAAGCCACCACCCAGCCCTGTGCGCACTTATGAGTCCTCTGCAGATGGTTTATAGTTAGTTTACCAAGAACCTCCTGCAGTACTGGTGGCATGAGAAGTGCTTATTTTCATCATCATCATCATCCTCTAAAGCATTTCTTATTACTTCTTATTCTTAAGCATTGTATACGCAGGGGAACAGAGGTTAGGAGAGGTAAAGTTGGCTGAAGCTAGTGCATTGTAGAGCTGGGATTCGAACCCATTTGTCTCTGTCTCTGTCATTCATTAAGTATTTCCTGGGTGCTAGGCTTTGTACTAGGTACACAATGTGGAACATGATGGGCTCCCTCACCTCACGTCCTAATTGGAAAACTGAGGCAGACTCTTAGAAATTATTGATTGACTGATTGATGGATATGGGGCAGAGTTGCTGTTAGGCTGGGGTGCTCAGGGGTCTACGGGAGGGATCTGGGGCCTCATGGAAAGCTGCAGGGTTAAGAACAGAGCCTGGCACACCTAAGGGATATCCAGTAAATACCTGTTGAAAGAACTAATTTGGGTTTTAGAAGGGTAAAAAAATTAGTTAAAAAGAGAGCAGAGTATTTTAGATTAGAGCCCAAACAGCAGATACCCATAGAGCAGTAATTTCCAAGTAGCAAAGCCTTTTCCAAAAAAAAAGAAATCTTATGTGGATAAAACAGATAAAATTGGTAATTTACTAATAGAAACCTACTTTGTAAGGTTTTACTGTTAACATATGCTTAGTATGAAGTCAAAGAAAACAGTGGTTCTACAGGGCCATTGAACTCTTGACAGGCTCAGTGGCCAAATGTTTCCAGTTTTCTTTGAACTGTAGGGATGGAGGAAATCCCAGTGCACAAGAAGGAGCTTGCAAACAGTGCTACTTGTTGCGCAGAGATAAAAGCTTGTCACATCCGTGACCCCGTGCCTCATCCACAATTCTGAGTCCTACAAAGCTCAGCAAGCTCAAAGATTTTAGTTGCTTGTTTGGCACCAAAACTTAACTTGAACTGGCATGAGGCTGTTTATGGCCCTATTTCCCTTTTTGTGATATTCATAATATTACATTTTTCATAAACTTAGTACAGGAAACAGGAAACGTGTTTCTGATTACAGGGTGTTGTACCAGACCCATGTTATCTGCACATTATCGCCTTTTCTAAAACTCCTGAATTCCAAAAGCACGTCTGGCCCCAAGGGTTTTACAGAAGAGGTTGGGTAGCCATGTAGGCCTCATAGTAGGCCTGTAAGGGGAGGCTCGTAATTAGTTTGGGAAGGGAGGGGCAGAAAGGCGACGACCTGAAGTCACAGCTCTCAGGGGCAGAGCCATTTGAACCCAGGACTGTCCAACCCCAATACCAAGCTCTTAACTATCACAGATTCTTTAAGGGGAAGAGACTAATGTTGTCTGGCATAAGTCAAGGAGAGCCTTTATTCCATAAGCAGTGGCGGAATTCCTGAGATTCTGAGTAAGTGGGAGAGGGTGGGGGATGAGGCAAGGCACTTTTGGGTGTGTGCTGCGCCACCTGCATCTGCAGAATGGACTACCGATGCCTGGCTAGAGGACTGTCACAGTAATCCACTCAGTTAAGTCCTGTGGTAAGAGTCTGTTTTAATCACAGTAGAGACAGCCCAATACTTCTTGCAGGGGAAGGAGACTAAGTGAGCACTTTATAGCAATTGTCACCATTGACTTATCAAGAAGAAAGGTGAGTTACTGAGATTGGTTGCTCAGAGGCCCTTTAGGTGACTTTGAAGCTGACTTGAATGACAAAGAACCAGCCTCTTGGGAAGTTAGCCAGTGTAAAAGCCCAGAGGTGGAAGAACCACCAGGAGGCTGGAACCACAGGAAACTTCGGAGGACAGTGTGCCATGCATGGGTGGCGGAGAGGAAGCTGAGGAGGCTGTGGTAGGGGGACTGACTCAGTAAAGGATGGCTCATTGTTGTTTCCCACTGTAGGTCAAAGCTGGTTCCGTGAAGCAGGAGTTTGAGAAGCAAGATGAACTGAAGCGCTCTGCCATGAGGGCAGTGGCCGCCTTGCTGACCATACCAGAAGTGGGAAAAAGCCCCATTATGGCTGACTTCTCTTCCCAAATCAGATCCAACCCTGAACTTGCTGCCCTCTTTGAAAGCATCCAGAAGGATTCTGCTTCAGCCCCCAGCACAGACTCAATGGAGCTCAGCTAGTCCTACCCCAGCCCCTGGATGGGCCCTTACTCAAGGGAAGGGGACCCACTTAAGCCAAAGGCTCAGCCTCACTTTCCCACCACCTAAGGCCACTGGCCTTTACTTACAAACTTTCCCTGGGGGCCCCCTGTTCCTGTGTGGGGTTTACAGTGCCTTCTCCAGGGACCCTGACTCATTGGCCCCCAACCTGAAGCTATAATGCTGCCAACAGTTGGGCCCTTTAACTCAGGACAGTCATTCAAAGCAACAGGGCAGGATCTTCCAAGCCTTTCACACTGGTCTGTGTGGTTTCTTCAAGCTGGGGAGGCCCCGCCTCACAAAATAGGTAGTGTTTGGTTTAGACACACTCTGTGCTCACAGCTGTGAGAGGTTAGGGGGCAGCAGGCTGGCCTTTCTTCCCACTAGCGTCCCAGGTTTGTCACACCACTCACACATTTTCAATTCACGTGACCTGACATACCAAAAATTAATACTTTGGCTGAGCATCTTAAAAATTCAGATACTTCCAAGTTATTCACTTTTTTAGAATTCAAAAAAAAAAAATCTAATTGGTAGTAATGAACCAGAAATATTTACTTGCAAGGGGGCAGTGTGGGTAGAGAATTAGAGCTAACATGGTTTTCTAATTTCGAAACTCTCACGTAGCAAACCGAGAAACAGTAAAGCACACAAGTACAAGCCCTGTTTCCTTCGCCCGACCTAGGCACAAGCAGTTGGTGTCCTTCTGAGGAGGGTTTTGAACAAGTCCTTTTTAGTGTCAAGGACACAAAGTCAAGGAACAGGCCGAAGAATTTTCTGTGCTGTCCCAGGTTAATAAAGGAGAGACCCTAAGTTACCACCGTTTTCTCTGCACAATTCCTCGTCAGTAGTCACACCACCTGTCAGCATACAGCCCGCGTCAGTTTAAAGAAGTAATCAAAGTGACCAATAATTTACTTAAATGTTTCATACAAGGTCTTGAATAGGAGGCAGTCAACGTGTAAGACACTATCTGCTGACACTAAGAGCCTTAAGCCTAGCCATGGCTGGCACACCAAGGAAATTGTAACCAGTGTATTATTTCTGGCTCAGTTGACACATGGGGAAAAAACCCTGCCTCACTCTATAGTCTTATACTAGAGCAGTGATTTTGCCCATTTAGTCAGACACTGACCTCTTCTCTAGACTGTCAAATAAAAATGACAATAGCCAACACAATAGCCATCTGGTATGAATCAAAATTATGCCTGTATTTTGTCAGATCAGCAGAAAACGTTGACTGATGTGCCAGTTTTAGTGCACCGACGGAAAGGGCTGAAAATCACTGTACTGGAGTACTGCATGCCATATACCACGCGATTTACACTGAAACTTAACACCATTTCTTGGGGTATCATAACCTTAGAATTAAAAACAGCTAGATTTGCCCTGGCTGGTGTGGCTCAGGTGGCTGGAGCATCATCCCATAAACCAAAAGGTGCTGGTTCAATTCCCAGTCAAGGCACACGCCTGGGTTGTGGGTTAGGTCCCTGTTGGGCACAGAAGAGGCAACCAGTTGATTTTTTCCCTCCCTCCCCCTACCCCAGCTCTAAAATTGATGGGCATGTCTTTGAGTGAAGATGGGGTTGGGGGGCAGGGAGCTTGATTCTAGCTATTATAGGCCCAATTACCACCAAGTTAAGAATCCCACCCTCATGGAAATTATGCCTGGAGCAGCAAGCCAGGGGAGTTCAGATATGGCAAACCCATCTTCAAACATCCAGGACCGATCACATGTAGAGAGCTGTCATGTATTTTTGGACAGAAGCTATACGGTGCTATTTCAGCACCCAGTAAGAATTGAAGGGAGTAAGAAAGGAAGTCACCTGGATCCTTTCACGCATTTTCTGTCTTCATAAGAACCACACAGCGCAACTGCCTCCAACTTTAAAGCGAGTCTAAGAACGACTTCTTGCTATGAGCTGCAAGGTCCTTCAACTGAGGGTCTCCGAACCTACCTTGGTCTGAGGTCCAAACCTTCCCCACCCCCAGATGGAACGGACCACAGCTGGTCTGAGCACCCGAGGTTGGTGCCCTGTGAAGCATCAAGTATCCTCTATAAACCCCTTCCACGTGGCAGATTCCAGAGCATTAACTGGCAAAAGAACAATCTCTGTGACAAGCTGTCAAAGAAACTGGGAGTAAAACCAAGGGCGGAAGTGCCAGATGGCAGACTTTTAAGGTTTTATTAACACAAATACAATGTGCACACAATCTGTCTATTCATTTTCTTCACTGCGCAGCCTGGCATTGGGATTGGTGACTCTGATGGCTAGCTGGGCTGCTCTTTCCACAATGGCTTTTCGGTTCTTTGAGGAGACGTTATGGGCAATCTCAGCACAGTAAGATCTGGAAGAGAAGCCATAAGTAGGTAAGGAGCAAGGCAGACTAGCACACACACCTGAGTGCATTCCACTGGGAAGGGAATGGCTTTGGTCACTTCACCTGCAGAGCAGCCCCAGCACTGAATGAAGAGGGTGCTATAGTACATGGCTGCTGAATGACATGTGCACGTCCCAAATCCTAGGACACTAGCAAGGCTGTTAAAGTGTCTGCTGTGACCCCCCCCCAAAAAAAACCTCTCACAGTCCCCTCTTATTTACTCCTCACAGTAGCCCTGTAATCCTGGTATTGCCTCTATATCACAGACAAGGAAGCCAAGGACCACAGAGGTGGAAGTGAATTTTCAAGATCACATATTGAGCAATGGACAGGGCCAGGATGGCTCAGCCCCCGACTCCATGTTCAAAAATTCTCCATCTGTCTTTCTAGCCAATCTGCTCAACTCAGGAAAGTCTCAGGGAGCATGGACTTGCTTGCGAGAAGTTTTGGAAACTTGGCAAGTAGCAGAGCAGACTCCAACAGTGTAATTAATCCAAGGGGTTCCTGATCCAGACCATAAATATTTAGTTGTTCAGCTGCTGCACATAAAATTCGCATTCAAAGTGACTGCCTCAAGCCACCCAGTGAATAGAACACCTAACATTTCCCGAGCACGCATGCACCAGGAGCTGGCCTCACCCCCAATTTGATACTGGTCTAATGGACACATTTCAGTAGGGAAGTGGTCTGAATTCATAAAAGACGGATTAGGAAAAGGCATAACCCCAGGAGGATTTCAGCGAAAGAGAAGACTAGAAGGAGTTTGACCAAATAAGGCAATAGGTATATATAGTTCTTTTTAAGACCTCTGTAAGAAAATAGCTTAACAGTGTGACAAACAAAATGGATAAAAAATTTGTTTTATATAAAGGAGTCCACTCAAGCTTAAAGTAGCTACATTTTAAAATGTTTCCATAATCTTTGTTTTCAAGAAGGCTTAAGTTGTATTGCTGTCTCTCTCTCTCTCTCTTTTTTTTTTTCAAAAACCTCTCAGGTCCTTGTCCATTTCTATTTAATAATCACAACCACACTGTATATATTCTAAATACTTTCCTTGCTGCTTGGGCAGTCTCCATACATGACAGTTTTTAAATGTGTAACATTCCATTCAGTGCTGCACTCCTACCACCCACCAACTATATTCACAACTGTTCAGTTACTCCTGCAAAGGTAAGCTCATAAAGCTTCCCCACTTCTTAATTATTTAGTTTTTAAAGATTTTAGGTTCGCAGGCCTGCACTCAATCCACTGAGCTACACCAGCCAGGGCTTCTTTTTAATTATTTGAAGATAGATGCCCAGAAATGGATCTTGTGGATTAAAAGTTATGGACTCTCGATACTGCCAACACTTGCACTGCCGTCATTTTTTGCTACACCACAGGTGGCTGGCTGCATCAATCTATCGTAACTCTCTACCAACCTACTCAGTGCAGTTGGGCATCTGCCATTATTAATCCCTGTGCTCATCCTTTCCACAGAAAATTTCCAGCACTTCAATGCCTGGTTAAATCTCCAGCCTAGAAACTCAAACAAAAATGGTTTCATTTTTATTACTGCGTCTTCAATCGTTACAGCTTAAAGATGTTTGTAAACATGCACACACAGATGCAACCAGTTGTGACTAAATCACTTGCCACAAGCAATCTTTTCTCAACCACTGCCCTCATTTTGGCCCCAGCCAATCAAAAAGTCACACACAGAGCTCACCAAGTGTCTGACTTCCTTAAAACAATGCAAGTAATGCTGTAATCCCTCCATGCACTCTTGCACCTACACAACTTTGTCTAAGTACCCTCTGCCTGCAGTCTTCCTTCTCCTCCCCACCTCTGATCACACTGAGCTCTAAATTAGACAGCAACCCCTCCATTACTGTAGCGTTCTAAAGAAGCATGTGGCCAGTTTAAGTGCTCTTTAGGTCTGAGGCTATCGCCCACATAAATAAAGCAGTGTTCTGGAAATGACTACCAAAAGTCCTTCTCTTTCCAGATCTTGGGTCTCTACACTTTTTAGGGAAAATCGTTAGCCCCTGCCCCCATTTTAAAGTCCCCAACAAGCATTAACTAAGCTCCTAAGAGAATATACAATGTCTCCAAATGCACTCTGAAAGGCCTGGAGTCCCTCTCCAAAATGCTCAGAGATCCACACTTCTGACATTGGAACCCCCAGATGGGATCCAACTCACTTGTTGCACATCAGCAGCACTTCGAGCTCCTTGACGTTATGGACCAGGAACTTTCGAAAACCACTGGGCAGCATGTGCTTTGTTTTCTTGTTGCTCCCATAACCAATGTTGGGCATCAATATCTGGCCCTTGAATCTTCTGCGCACCCTATTGTCAATGCCTCTGGGTTTCCGCCAGTTCCGCTGAAAGAAATCACACAGGTGGGTTAGTGTCTGTGCAGACTGCCAACTCTTCCTACTGGAGGAAAAAAAACAGGGACCAAATGAAATGGAAACATGACAAACGCTAGTTGTCTTTGGATAACAGGATTTCACTACTTATTTTTTTAGTGAAGAAAAACAGGGTCCTGTATTTGCACACCAGGAACACAGACCCATAACCACTCCTAAGCAAAGGAAAATCAGACCACACACCAATGGAACTTGAGGGGATTGTGCACACAGCAAGATGAAGAGCATGGATTTCAACACTGCACTCAAGACCCAGGTTTTCTTACCTATAAAACAAGGATAATTTACCTCTCGAAGCATCATAAGGCTATGTGAAATATACAAATATAAGTCTCCAGATACTCAGAACAGCTAAGTCCAGGTGTGCCTTGTTATTTAAGTTTCAATTTAGACATCAAGAGGCTGCGTGCCAGTAAGTGCCTGGATTTCTATAGTGAGCTCTTTTCCACCAACCAGACTGGTTGATTCATCTGTCCAAGGTACTCCTCTAGGAGATGTCAGAAATCCAGCAGCCAATTCAGGAACCCTTTTCTTCACCCCAACATACACTTTCACCCCAGGACCACATACCTTAATTTTGACATAACGGTCTGACTGGTGCCGAATGAACTTCTTGGTCCTCTTTTTTACAATCTTGGGTTTCACGAGGGGTCTGAGGGCTGCCATGGTGCCTTCAAAAGAGACAAATACTGTGAAACAAAAGACAGTACCAGAAGAAGGCATTCCTTGCCCAGGACTTTAGCCTTGTTGCAGAGTGTCTTCCAATCACCAGCTACGGAGCAAGCGGGGAATGGAATGGGTACCTCTGCCAGGCGTGTTTTCCCTCCCATCTCCGAAGCTGGCAGAATATTAGCCATTCTCCAGACGCGGTCCTGGGAGGTTAGGAATCACCTCACTTACTCAAAAGCCAAGAAAAGAATGCCAATAGCTGACTTAAAACAAACTGGCCCTCAAAGGTTCTCAGCCTGCAAAGGGGCAGCAAATCCTACTTCACCAAGTGTCTGAACTCCCCCGCGGCCCAGTTTCCTTTTAAGTTAAGCAGGACTTTGACAAACTACATGAACTGCAGTTCCTTTTCTCACCTGTAAAACGGAGATGCTCTTGCAAATTGAATGCTTGTAATGCCCGGACCAAGGCAAACGTTTAATAAAGAGAAACCTCCAGATGTACATTTAGATGTACTTCTAAAATGCCTCTAGACCTTTGAACATACCGTTCGACCTGTACATCAACTCAAAAGTTACCTTCCTCAAGGTGTCCTCAATAGCCCTCTTCTTTACACCCTTTGTTCTCTTCGCAGCCTCCGACTTTCTTGTTTAGCACCAAGTAGGTACTCAAAGAATGACATACACTCACTCCCCGACCTCCTGCACCACGATTTCCTCAAAGACAAGGATGCAGTTTCTAACTTCCAGAGATCCTAATCCTCTACCAGAATTTCTGGTAACCGAAACTTTTTTTTTGGGGGGGGGGGGGGAGGGGGCGGGGGCATTCCAGCCGCAGAAGTAACCAGGGCCAGAAAGAAAAGTGGAGCGTTGGGCAACAGAACAGGTTTTTTTACTTCTATACCACGTGGGCAGATATCGCTAACCAAAGTAATACGACGGTCTGAGCCCTGGCCAGTAAAGCCGCAACCCCGGGATCACTCCACACCCCGCAGGAGCCCCCACAGTTTGGGCCCAAACGGCGCCCTAGGCCCCTAGGACTCAAACATGCTGCCCGCTGCTTAGGCTGACCCCAGGCGGCCTCCGTAGGAGTGCAAGCGGCCCTAGTAAGTGAGCCTCCATTACCAGCCGGATCACTTTCTTCTGTTCCTATACGCGCTCCAGCAAGGCGACAAAGACAATACCCACCGACACGACTGCTTGGAAGGGCAGGCCTCCTCACCAGGGGACGATGAGGGTTAGTGGAGACCGCACAGACACAGATGATCAATGATTAAAACTCACCAGTAAGAGATGGCTGCCACCTCCGTAGGCAGCGCCGACGAAGAGAGAGGAAGCGGACGCGCGAGGTGTGTGCGACTTGACCTCTGGGTCCTGGCAGGGAAAAAGCGAGCACTTCCGGCTCCTGGTCATGCAAAAATAAACGTCAGTATTATTACACTGAAAAAAGGTCTAGAGTTACTTTTATTTTCGTAGACATTAATATCCAGGAGTAGTCCTGAGAGTTTTCCTACCTTCTCTTGGGGATACGTAGAATGTATTTGGAATTCTTTCTCACCTTCTAAGACCTGGTCGGAGCACCCACTTCCGCCAGAAGTTGAAGCTGCTTCTCCGCTTCCAGTTTTTAGATTCTTTTCGCCTCCGTTTCTTCAGCGCCAAAGTACGCCTCGTAGTGGCCAGGAGGAAACAAAACAGAGACTCCATAATAATTCGTCACGTGAATTTGTAAATAGCCATGAGACTATGTATAATAGCTATTAATTCAATTGGATTTACTAGCCTTCCCACAATTCTACGAAGTAGGTCTATTATTTTCCCCATTTTACAAAGTGAGGTTTGGAGGTTTGACTTAAAAAAATCCACACTTGTAACCATTAGGTAAAACTGCCAGGTTTTTCATTGTTGTTCTTGGTTTGTTTGGTTGTTTCTTCTTTTTCCTAGCTTTTTAGGATTAGTGCGAAAATCAAATTTCAGAAGGAAAAAAAAGCCGCATGATTCCACAATAAGATGTCATTAGTGATCTTGATAGGAGTGATTCCAGGGGCCAGATGGAAACAGAAGCTAAACTGGATGTGCTCTTAACTGCAGAGAAGTGAGAAGGGAGGAGAGCAAGTGTTGACAACTCCTTCAGGAGATGTTGACTGTGAGGGAAAGGGGAGTTTGAGGAAACCCAGAGAAGTGAAACATGAAATGTGAAGTCAAGTGTCCTTTTACAGGTCACACAACTGGCAAGCAGTGGAGACTAAAACCCTGTTGTGTCTGTGACTGCACCACACCTCATGAATCCTGCTTACCCCGTGGTCTGCAGGAAGCCACACGGGGTGTGGAGCATAGGAGCACTGTGTTAATAGCTGCCTACATGATGTGCATCATTAAGGAAAAGATCTTGATGGAGATCAGATGAGTTAATCAGGCAAAGAGCTCATGGACCAGAGAGCATGCTTCCAATTACAAAAGACCCAAGAGATTTGAAAGTAGTAATCCAATGGTTCAATTTTGGGGGGATGAGAGACAGGGTGTTTCTCAGAGGAGGTCACAGGGCTCCCCACACTGTCTGCTGCCCCATGGGCACTGAGATCCCCGGTAAGAGGTTGGAGGTGCCATGAAGGCATCTCTCAGCATCCCAGGGAATGTGCCTGCTGCATTACTCCAGGCTCAGGACCCCAGCTTTTCCAAACACCCCACTGGCCACAGCTTCTGAGCAAGAAATCATATCAGCTAGATCACACGTGACGTGAGAAAAACTCCAAACTTGTTTATTTCAAAAGGGCAGGAAACACTCAAAAGTTGCACTTCTTTTCCTGGACACATCTGCCTCTGAGGCCCTGGACACTTTTGCTCTACAGAGAAATGATTTGTTTGGCTCTTTGACACTCCTGGTGTCTATGGCTTTGGGCTGCTAGCTGCACTGGTCCCCAGCCCCAGGATGACTGGGTCTGACAACACCTGGGCATTCTAGTTGAGGTGGTAGACCTTGGGGGCATCGTAATAGCCACAGGTCATGTAGTTCATGTTCTTAATGGGCCACCAGTGATTGGAGCAGCAGGCAGTGGAGTACACATTGGGCCTCTGTTGGATACAACTGAACAGTGCCAGGCTCCGGTCCGTAGTCACAGTGGGCAAGTAGAGCTGCAGCTTGTCCAGGAGGTGACCTGGCCAGAAGAAATTTGGGTGGGTTTGCTGTGGACCACGGGGCCTCTTCTCCTTCAGCTTCCTGGAAAATGAGAAGACACAGGGAAGATTGTCATGGTGGACAGGCCAGGGCCAGAGCTCTTCAGCAGAGCAAACCAACTGTGACTGTTGAGGAGGTGTAGCATTGTATAAGTGCTTAGTATCCCAGTTTTTCTCTACAGTTCCATGTGGTAGGCTCTGTTATCCTGTCTGCCTTTAAGTTCCCCAAGGCTACACAGTGACCAAGTGGCAGGGTGCAGGCTTGACTTCTCATCGGCTGCCTGTAAAACCCAAACTCTTTAAGAGTGCACGATCTGTTCTCTAGAAGAAGCATTTTAATATGGTATTCAAAGTAGTCTTCGGAGCCTGCACAGCTGGATTAAATCCATGCTCCACCATTTTAACAGATGTGTGACTTTAATAAGAAATAAAGTTTTCTATACCTGTTTCCTCTTCTGTAAACTGGGTATGGTAACAGTAGCTTCTTAAGATTGTCGAGAGGATTTAAATGGGTTAATACATGGAAAGCACCCAGAGCAGAGTCTGCCTGACACTCTAGGTTGTTCTCCTGCCTCTCAGCTCATGGGCACTGAGCCCTGGATGCTGTGCTAAGGGCACCATGAACCACGCAGAGCCCCAGGCACCTCCCCAAAGTGAAGCTAGACCTCCCCCCACCTAACTCACTTCCAGAGTTAAATGATTGCTACAGACCTGGTGAACTCCTCAAACTCCTTAAAGTGTATTTTCTTGATTTTCTTTTGTGGTTTCCTAGTGGATAAGAGAGAGAGAGAGGTATCTTGTTAGGAGAGGGGAAATCCAGGTTAGTGGAGCCCCAGGGAGTAGGTTGGGAGTCTCAGGGATATGCCCATCTCTAAGTCCAAACCAGAGCTTTGAAAGGAGAAATTTTTCTGTCTGGGGTGGGGCCCTGACTCTGTCCTCTCATGCTCCAGTGGAAGATGCAGTGGGCTCGGATCAGCCAGACCTGGACTCATAACCTGGCTGGCTGGGTGACTCCTGGCAAGTCACTTCCCCTTTCAGAGCCTCGGGTTTCTAATTTCCCAGACTGGAGGCTAGTTATGAGAGATGTTCAATAATTTTTTTTCTTTTTTTTTAAATTCTTTATTTTATTGATTATGCTATTACAGTTGGCCCATTTTCCCCCTTCACTCCCCACCACCCTGCCCATCCCCTCCTACCCTCATTCCCCCCTTTAGTTCATGTCCATGTGTCAAAATTCTTTAGTGTCTACATGTCCCATACTATTCTTACCCTCCCCCTGTCTATTTTCTACCTACTGTCTATGCTACTTATTCTCTATATCTTTTCCCCCTCCCTCCTCCTCCTACTTCCCTGTTGCTAACCCTCCATTTGATGACTTTTTTTTTACTGTTCATATTTTTAATCTTCTTTTTCTTAGGTAAGTCCCTTTCACATTTCATATAGTAAGGGCTTGGTGATGATGAACTCTTTTAACTTGGCCTTGTCTGAGAAGCACTTTATCTGCCCTTCCATTCTAAATGAAAGCTTTGCTGGATAGAGCAATCTGGGATGTAGGCCCTTGCCTTTCATGACTTGGAATACTTCTTGCCAGCCCCTTCTTGCCTGCAAGGTCTCTTTTGAGAAATCAGCTGACA